>SJYC01021763.1:0-63399 GCA_006408675.1 Madoqua kirkii | reverse complement strand
CTACTGCTGCTAAGTCACTTCAGTCGTGTCTGACTCCGTGTGACCCCATAGATGGCAGCCTACCAGGCTCCCCCGTACCTGGGATTCTCCAGGCAAACTGCTATAAATCATAATTAGCTTAAGAGGAAAGGGAAAAAAGTTTTCTCAAATCTGGGAAAACAAAACATTAAAAAGAGTCACCAATAATTTTTCAGAGACTTAGAAGTTATAGCCATCCTCATCAGTTCATTCAGTCTCCTGTTACTAGTTCTTGATCCTCTGTTTACAGTTTTATGGAGCCATCAGGTTTTCAATTCATGTTCTCTAATTTCTTACCCAGTTAGGCAGTATAATCTGAAAGTTACCAGAAACCTGTGATTGTTAAAAAAAATCCTTTCTATAAGTCTACTTGGGGATAAAGCATTTTTGTAAAAGCATCAGAGTAAAAGAGTAATTGTATATTGATGACAGAAGACTTAGAAAAAGCAGTTAAAGACCTGACTACAATGCACTTGTCAAGGAAATTTGGGCATTTTTACACACTATTACAATATTAAATTTTATTTGTTTTCATTTGATTACACTAGCCACCCAGTTAGTTTAATATTTCTCTCAAAGATATTTCAGGGGCCCTCTGGAGCATCCCAAAGTTATCTACAGGTCAAAAGAACTTCATTTAGAAATCAACATGAGGAATTTTGTCAAAGATGTCAAGAGTTTTTAGAACTCTTGGTCAAATAGAATTATAGGTCACTGTGAAACAATACTTACCACTTAACCAAAGTGACAAAGATTCAAAGGCAAATGTAGAAAGTTACAACAGATTACTTAAGTAAAAAAAAAACTTCAAAATCTGTTATCAAAATCATACCAATACTCCAAGAAAACTTTGTCCTCTTAACAGGGAGCCAAATTCTAGTTTTGCACCATCTTACCTTTAACATTGTAATTCATTTACTCAACTAAGTTTATTCTTATCTTAGCCAGTCCAGACCATGCACAAAACTCTTTTCTCTGTTTCTTTTTACTTCATTCTAAGACTTCTTTTTTACCTTTAGATTTTTTCCTATACTTTCTCTCTCTCTTTTGATTTACAAGGTTGTATTAGTTTCTGCTGTACAGCAAAGTGAGTCAGTTATATGTATATGCAATCTTTTTTAGGTCATTGTATTGAGTAGAGTTTCCTGTGCTGTACAGGAGGTCCTTATTATTAATAGTTACCTATTTTATATATAGTAGTGTTTATATGTCGATCTCAGTCTCCCAGTTTATCCTCCCCACTGGTAACCATAAGTTTGTTTTCTGTATGTCTGACTCAGTTTCTGTTTTGTAAATAAGTTAATTTGTGCCATGTTTTTAGATTCCACATATAAGCAGTATCATGATATTTTCTTTGTCTAAATACTTAGTATGACAATCTCTGGGTCCATCCATGTTGCTGCAAATGGCATTTCATTCTTTTTGATGACTAAGTAATATTCCACTGTGTGTGTGTGTGTGTGTGTGTGTGTGTGTGTGTGTGTGTGTGTGTATATTTTTCTTTTATGACATTTAGGTTGCTTCCGTGTCCTGACTATTGTAAACAGTGCTGCACTGAATGTTAGGGTGCATGTATCTTTGTGAGTTATGGTTTTCTCCGATATATACCCAGGAATGGGGTTGTTGGATCATATGATAGCTCTATTTTTGTTGTTTTAAAGAACCTCTGTACTCCTTTTTCTCTTTCTCTCTTTTTAACCTCTCTTTAGGACAAATTACTCTCTTTTCCCTTAACAGAATGCATTTCTGTTCCTTATAGCTTGTTTTCTTCCCTTGCATACAAAGATGTTTCTGTTATTAATTTTATTAGTTTCAATTACATATATTAACTAGAATTCTTAACTCTTAAAAACTTAATTTCTAGTGAAAACTAAGGAATAAGCAGTTTTAAACTTTTATTTTAGCATTCTGTAGACTGACAAACTTATGAATACTGTTGTAATTTCTTAAAATAAGTGCTTTCTTATAGAAAAGGTCTCCATGTGGTGCCAAGCTTATTTGTTAATAGTCCTGAATATCTTTATTTTCTCTGTAAAAGGAAATCTTTGTTCAGTAATTAATGTTTCAGTATCTAATTTTATTTTGGAATGATTTAGATATTCAATAAACTTTCATCACTTAACGTAATTTAGCAAAACTCTAAAGTTTCCAGTAACCAAATATTTGGAGAAGGTATTTTTTAATAAACATACCATAAAAAACAAGGGTTCTCTGGTGGCTCAGTAGTAAAGAATCCACCTGCCAATGCAGGAGATGTGGGTTTAATTCCTGGGTTGGGAAGATCCCCTGGAGAAGGAAATGGCAACTTATTGTAGTATTCTTGCTTTGAAAATCCTGTGGACAGAGGAGCCTGGCAGGCTGTAGCCCATGGGGTTGCAAAGAGTCAGACATGACTTAGCAACTAACAACAGACCATAAAATATAATTATTCCTAAAGTGACCTAAAAACTGTCATCTCATTTACAGTTAATTTACTTATAAAAATTCCATAATACACCAGGTTATTTTTCTTACTGACAAATTTTATAATGGAAATGAGATCTTACATGACTTTTAGTAAACCTCAGTACAGGTATTACTGTTAATGTTGATGACTTTAAAGAGTCTGTATTAATTAAACTAGCAAACTTAAACTAAGTTTAGTACTGAATATTAACTTAAAACTGAATATTTACCAGATCATGTGACCTGAAATTCATTTGGATTAGTTTCTCCTATATTTTTGAGACTTTATATAGGTGCTTAATTTCCTTTAAGTCAATTTAGAGAGCTCTTTTACAAATTAATTTTGGCAGTACCACTTCAGAAGTAGAGACATTTATCTGTAATGTACACATATACAGACAGATATAACCAGAGATCTCATAGCTTCATTTTAAAACTTAGTCATGAATCAAGTATTACAATATAAAACTCACTAGTTTATAAATAACAGTTGGAATAGTTTAACTCGCTTGGGTTGAATATTTATTTATTTATTTGTCTGTGCTGGTTCTAAGCTGCAGCACACAGGATCTTCAATCTTCATTTCGGCATGTGGAATCTTTACTTGTGGCACAGGAAATCTTAGTTGCGGCATATGGGATCTAGTTCCCTGACCGGGGATCAAACCCAGGCCCTGTGCATTCATAGTGCAGAGTCTTACAGTGGATCATCAGGGAAGTCCCTTGCTTGGATTTTAAAGACCTATTTTACCCCCTCAGTCCCAGGAATTAGAGATGGTTTAAATAAGAGTAAGGCAAGAGTTCTTGAGTGTTCTGGTAGAACATGGATATCTCAAAGATGCAAGGAGAAAAATGCAAGCTCCTCCTAGAAAGAGTTTGTGCCCTTAGAATTTTGAAAAGATGTTTTATCAAGGTGGCTTTCTCTAACTGCTTATGCAGAAACTGGTTTTGGAACGTCAGAAAGAGCTGCACCTTGGCCATTTCAGAGAGGATTTCCTTAGTTCCTAATTAAGTACTTACAAGTATAAGTTCTGTAAACTTATTTGGGGTATTAGTCAGGGGTCATCTGACACCCCATTTTCTTCTGTTTGGGAGGCTCTTTCTCATTTTAAAGTTGGTTTATCAGTGTAAAATCACTATTGAAAACTGTGGCGGGCCAATGTGTGGTTTCTGGGCTTAATTCTTCTGAGTGTCACCCTAGAGTCATTTCAGCTCCTCTGCGTGTCTTGTTTTCTCCTGCGGGCAGTCTAAAACTGGTGTGGGTGCTCTGAGCACTGAATGGCTGATTTTTATATATGTGTCTCTGGATTAATGAATTTGTAAATTAATGAGTGGGTTTCCCTAGGGACTGCTGCACAGCTAAATTTCCTCAGTTGCCTGAGAAAGTTGTAACTGGCCAGGAAGAGCTGTGGCCCTTATCTTTGGAGCTGAAGGCTCTCATATGGTCTCTTCACTTTTATCCAGGAAATCCTGTTAAGGTAGATGATTTGAGGAAAGACATCAGACCAACCTCCTACCTCTCACCACTGGGCACTTTCTCAATATCTTACAAATGAAAAGTCAGGTACCTTTCTTACATACTGCTGAATAAAACTCAAGATCGTCAACCAAGACAAGAGACACTCAGCCAAATTCATGTAGACTCACCAGGAAGGTGGACAGGCACAAGGGCCCTTGCTAGTGCCTTGGAGGGTTCAGATGAAGGAGAAAAGTCTGCACTGGGTCCATTCATGGTTTCTGTAACTGCTGACTGAAATAAAAAATGCACAGTATGAGAGAGATGATTTTTAAATTTATTCAGGGGCCTTTGTTCTTGCTGTTCAGTGGCTAAACTGGGTCCAACTCTTTGCGACCCGGTGGACTGCAGCACCCCAGGCTCCTCTGTCCTCCACTGTCTCCCAGAATTCTCAGATTCATGTCCATTGAGTTGGTGATGCTATCTATCTTATTATCCTCTGCTACCCCTTTCTCCTTTGGCTTTCAGTCTTTCCCAGCATTAGGGTCTTTTCCAATGAGTAGGCTCTTTGTATCAGGTGGCCAAAGTATTGGAGTTTCAACTTTAGCAACAGTTCTTCCAATGAATAGTCCAGGTTGATTTCCTTTAGGATTGGCTGGTTTGAGCTCCTTGCTGTTCAGGGGGCTCTTTAAGAGTCTTTGCTAGAACCACATTTAAAAGCATCAGTTCTTCTTTATGGTCCACTCAGCCTTTATACTCAGCCTTGTTTATGGTCCACTCACATCTGTACATGACTACTGGAAAAAGCATTGCTTTGGCTATAAGGCCCTCAGGGGCCTTACTTGGTACTATAGCCTGTGAGACAGAACTTAGATAGTTCTGAGGAACTGCTCCTAAGAGGTAGAGAAAGAGCCAATATATGTAATTTTTTTTCTTTCTTTTTTATTTTTTTGACTGGGAAATACATATAGTAAAACATACATCTTGGTGAAAGATTTCTAATCACAAAAGAATCAAGTATCTCAAGTAAGTTATTTTAGTGCTTATTTATGTATAGGAAGAATCTAGAATCTGGTGTCACCGAAATTCTTCCTGACAGGTATCATAACCATCTTGGGACTAAAAAACACAGAGTATTTAATCTTGTTTTTTTATCCTGTAGTACAGAGCTTCCCTGATAGCTCAGTTAGTAAAGAATCCGCCTGCAGTGCAGGAGACCCCAGTTTGATTCTGGGTCGGGAAATCCCCTAGAGAAGGGCTAGGCTACCCACACCAGTATTCTGGCGCTTCCCTTGTGGCTCAGCGGGTAAAGAATCTGCCTGCAATGCAGGAGACCTGGGTTCGCTCCCTGGGTTGGGAAGATCCCCTGGAGAAGGGAAAGGCTACCCATTCCAGTATTCTGGCCCAGAGAATTTCATGGACTGTATAGTCCATGGGGTCACAAAGAAGTCGAACACGACTGAGCAGCTTTCACTTTCTTTTATTCCTTTCAATGACTGCATTGGCTTATGACTTGATACCTATAGAACTGGAAGGCAGGCAACGTTCTTTGTGTGACAGGCTGTCTCTGTCAGGAAGGCAGTATGTTGTCTGCATTGTGAGAACTTCCAGCATCTGTGGTTAAGATGCCCACTATTTTTACATTAGTGGCTTTTATTTTAAAAACTGAACATCAACCCCGTTTTAAAGATGAGAAAAGAGGAGCTTAGTAACTAGCAGATTCTGGATTTGCACCCCTGTCTGCTCCACCATCCACTGTATTATACTGCCTATTGCCAGTGTTTTGTGCTGGCCTTGGCCTGTCAATAACCAGTGCTGTGGGTGAACCAGCCCTTGTGGTTATGATTATGACTGCAAAATGCCTTTCGGAAAGAATTATCAGGACACTTTGGGGGAAAAAAAAGTTTATTACTTTAAGACCTGGAAATTGCATAGCCTACTGGGGCCACATAATAAGGTTGGGTTGGGGCTGGTGCAGAGAAAGTGAGTTGAGTTAGAGTCCGGGGTTCTACTTTCATTGAGGTTGACAGTGAGGGCTTAGGGATTCATGGGCTCATACTTCTAAAAAATTATTTTTAAAAATATATATTTTGCTGTGCTGGGTGTTAATTGTGGCATATGGGAGCTTTAGTTGCAGCATGCAGACTGTTAGTTGCAACATGTGGGATCTAGTTCCCTGATTAGGGATCGAACCCACGCCCCCTGCAGTGGGAGTGAAGAGTTCAAGCCCTCAGACCACCGTGGAAGTCCCTTCTGGGCTTATTCTTTATTTATAAATTTAAAACATAAGAGGAGGAATTTAATGTGTGGGAGGAGAAAAAAGCGAGTGGCCCAAACGGTCAGTTACCAAAATCAACCAAAGTCTTTGAACCAAAGGAACTTCATTGGGGTAGGCAGTCGGGCTGCTCGAGTTTTCCGGTTATGTGGCTGGCAGTGTGTTTATTCCCTGTAGCTAGCTTTGAAGTTGATGCTTTCACAGTACAAGCACTTGCATTCCAAAACGGGGGGGAAAATCAACTGTTAGGGCTCACACAACAGTTATTTGTGTAGATTGTTTAGTTTTTGGTGACTGGATCTGCCTGGAGGAAACATAAGATGTTCAAATTGTAGTTCTGTGAAGTGTAGTGTCACAGAGGAGGAGACATGGCAAGTATCTATCTTCATAGTGTCAGTTTTTTTAATTTTTAGAAAGACATAAATACAGAAAAGCACAAATTAATATGACAGACATCTTTGTATCTATGATCCACAGTAAACACAGATGGTATATGCTTCAGATCTTTTTAAAAAAAGAATTCCTGAAACCATTGACATTCTTGCTGTACATCCTCTTAATCCTGCCCCTCTCTTCTCACCCTCCTTTTCCACAGACAAAACTCTTATGAATTTTATGCATATTCTTTCTTGTTTTTATATTTTTATAATGTGTGTTTTATGACAAAAATCTTTTTACATTAATGCTTTTATTAAACATATTTTACATATACATTATATATAATTTCATACTCCTAAAAAAAATCTCCTAGCCATAAACAATATAATAATCACCTAACATTTACAAAGCAGCCCCAGTTCTAAAAGCTTTATATTTATTAACTCATTTAATTTTTATAATAGCCTGATTAGTTACGTTCTCTTATTCTCCCCATTTTACTGATGAAAAGAATGAGGCACAGAGAGATTAAATAACTTGCCCAAGGATCATCAGCCATAAGTGGCAAAGCCACTGTCTGGCTCTATAGATAGAAATGTTTTAAGTGTTAAAAAACAACTTAGGCAAGTGCTAAGTGCTATTATATTGTAGTTAACATTCAGAAACTTGGTTTTCATTCAGCATTGTTCTTGAGATTTTGTTCCTTTGGATAATTATAGATTTAATTGATTCTATTAACCTGGCTTCCCAGATGGTGCTGATGGTAAAGAACCTGCCTACCAACAGAGGAGATGTAAGAGACAGGGCTCGGGAAGATCCCTGGCTTGGGAAGATCCCCTGGAGAAGGGTATGGCAACCCACTCCAGTATTGTTGCCTGGAGAAATCCTGTGGCCAGAGGAACCTGATGGGTACAGTCCATGGGGTCGCAAAGAGTTGGACGTGACTGAAGCGACTTAGCATGCATGCACAATCCCATTAGAGTGCTATTATGCTTTATGGTTTCCATCATATGACTTGGTTTTTCTTTGCCATTCTCATATTACTGGATATTTAGTTTTGTTTCTCCGAATTCTCTGTATTACAAGAAAACGTTGCAGTGAACACCCCTGTACTTGTCTTCTTGTGCAATCATGTGAAGAGTCCCTCTGGGATACCACCTGGTAGTGTGGTAGTTGGGTTAAAGGGTGTTAACATTTTTAACCTTTCTAGATATTGGCAACTTTTCTCCCAGGTGTTTATGCCTCAGTTCACAGTTCACATCCTCACTAGTCAGAGTTGGAATATACATACAGACAATGGCCGGACCATATATAAAAATATGAGAACTCTGACAGAGAAAGACAAATATCATATGATATAACTTATACGTGTAGTCTAAAAAAATGAAATAAATGAATTTATTTATAAAAAGGAAATAGACTCAGAGGCATAGAAAACAAACTTATGGTTACCAAAGGGGATAGTGCGGGACAGATAAATTAGGAGTTTGGGGTTAACATACACACTACTATATATTGGGTTGGCCAAAAAGTTTGAGTTTTTCTGTAACATCTTTATGTACACCTGAAACTAACACTACATTCAAAAATAACTATTTCAGTTGTTTTTTTTTTAATGGCTAAAAATAAAGATCACAAACAGCCAAAAAACCAAACCAAATCAGAACTCTGACCTGCAGCCTGCAGAAGCCTGCCCAGAAAACTGCCTACCTAGAATAAACAGCCCAGGAAGCCAGCTTGCTGTGAGTCAGGCTTGCAGGAAGCTGCTGTTGTCTTAATCTGGCTTCCTCGGTGGCTCAGATGGTAAAGAATCCTCCTGCAATGTGAGAAACCTGGGTTTGATCCCTAGGTTGGGAAGATACCCTGGTGAAAAGGATAGTAACCCACTCCAGTATTCTTGCCTGGAGAAGCCCCATGGACAGAGGAGCCTGGAGGGTTACAGTCCCGAAGAGTTGGACCTGACTCAGTGACTGAGCACAGCACAGCATTGCCTTGATTAGCATTTGAATGATCGTTAGTGAGAGAGAGCCAGTGTATAAGACAGTTCTTTCCAGAGGTGATTAAGGGATTTAGAGTGAGGCTTTAGGAAATTACCTTTAAAGTAGGGGAGGATACAAATGTAGGTGGGTTTAGCTTTGTTAATTTCTGAAAAGTAGTAGTCTAGTACCATCATCTTAGACTTTTAAGCAGAAAAAGTCTTTTCTGAACTAAATTATGTAGGACCATAAACAAGATGAAACTTGGAGCACCTCAGGAAAAATAAAGTCAATATTAGGGTTCCACCTACCTTCCGCCATCCCCTTCCTTCCTGTCTCCCCTACCCTCAGAGCACCTGAGTCGTAGTTGGAATCCTAGGGCGGGTGGTGACCTCCAGGAGGCTGTGGAATGCCTCTTGCTGAGAGAATTTGGTGAGGATTTTTCATCTCTCAACCTCAGTGTAGAAGGGGATCTTGATAAATTCTGCAGATCCTTGGGCTAAATGTATTCTATTTCTTTGGTCTCCTGGTAGGCAGGAATTTGTGGACGCTTATGTGAATTATGTCTTCCAAATCTCAATTCATGAGTGGTACACAGCTTTCTCCAGCGGCTTCTTAAAGGTGTGTGGTGGCAAAGTGCTAGAGCTCTTCCAGCCTTCAGAACTGAGGGCCATGATGGTGGGGAACAGCAGCTACAACTGGGAGGAACTGGAAGAGGTAAGCCTGAAAGATGCAGTCTTTTGCCTGGGCAGGAATACCCAGACCTTGGTCTCTGTCTAAGTGATCTGTGATTAACTGGATTTGGGGGTCTGTTTCATCTCAGTGTTTATTTCTTAGTGCAAATGGTATACAGCTGTCCACTTGTAATTTTTTGCTCCTGGAAGATAATTTTTTTTTCTTTTTGTCTTTTTTTGGGCAGACTGCCATCTACAAGGGTGATTACTCAGCCACACACCCCACTGTGAAACTATTCTGGGAAACATTTCATGAGTTCCCATTGGAAAAGAAGAAGAAGTTTCTGTGTAAGTATCAGTTATGTCCATATGGTATTGGTCCACATTTCGGTTTTGTATTTGGTATAGGATGGTACACTGCATGGGTGAAGTTCAGCTCTTTTAAACGGTAGAGGGTAAACACACTCAGTCACCTCGTCATGTCCGACTCTTTGTGACCCCATGAACTATACAGCCTACCAGACTCCTCTGTCCATGTGATTTTCCAGGCAAGAATACTGGAGTGGCTTGCCATTTCCTTCTCCAGGGAAAGGCTAAGTAAGGAAATATATTTACATTTTTTGTCTTAATGATATCTCAGGCACAGTAGAAGTTGTTAATCTTTATTTGTTGCTTAATAGGATGGGTTGAATGAAAGGAAGAAAAGCATTTCACTGATTTTTTTTTTTTTTTTTTGTCTAGAAATACTAGGTATTTTATATGTGATTCCTTGAAGTATTACATTGATGAAATCAAATTGTTTGGATTAACCTCCCTTATTTCTCTAGCCTTTTAAAAATATTAGTGTCTACTCTAAGTATAACTGGGCAGATGTGAGTTATAATAGCTTTATTGAGATTTCATTCACACACACATACTAAATAAAGTGTACAATTCAGTGGTTTTTAGTATACTCACAGTTGTGAAACTATCAATTTTAGACCATGTGTATAACCCCGAGAAGAAACAGTATACTCATTAGCAAATCATTCCCAATTTTCTTGAGCTTCCCACCCCTTACTAATCTGCTGTCTCTATGGATTCCCCTGTGCTAGACATTTCATATAAATGAAATCATACAATAAATGGTCCTTTGTGACTGGCTGGATGACATTTGAGAATGGTAATACATTCAGAAAGGAGAGTGAAGTCTAGTTTACATGAACAAATTGAGCCTCTTAAAATAGTAGAAATCTTTGTGTCATTCTGTAATCAGGGTCATAACTTAGCCAGTGAATAGGATAAAATTTAAAAACAGAATTTGAAAGGCAATTTCTTTTGCTTTATAAAAATAAGCATATATTAGTATTAATGCAAGAGTTACCCCCGGATTCTACTGCTCGCAGGGAGTAAAGATGAGAGGAAGTGGAGATCTTACAGAAGAATGCTTTAAAAAATCCTCGCCTCCCCTCTGCCCAGTTACATGTGCTCTTGAGAAACAGTGGCATATGAGTCGGGTGACAGGATAAGATTTGCCAGTGGAGCCTGTAGCGCTGTGATGAGCTGTGACAGCAAAAAGAGCCTGCTCTTGTTCTGGGCGTTTCCTTTAAATAAGACATTTTTCTGTTCAGAGACCTTTAGACTTCATAAGTCTGTATATAGTCTTAATAATATTAGACTTTATTAGACTGTATTTATTGTCTTTATTAAATGTTTATATATATCACAGCCTCAGGTAGTGGCAGGTTATTTGAAAGTGCTCCTTAGCTAATGACGTCATTGTTGATTTTCTAGCAGTTCGACAAAGAAGGTTATCTGGTGCTGGAAAACTGGGAAAGACAGAAGGGTTGGTCTCTTTCCTAAGTCACAGTGTGTCGCAAGAGTGAAATGTCTCATATACTGCTGGGTGTCAGATCTCCTGGTTTAAGGGAAAAGCAAGCAAACAGATCCCAAATGGAAATTCACCAGCAAAGGGGGTAGAAGCAGACACTTGAGGGGAGAGGAGACCCTGAGGCCACATAGACTATCAACTTCTTCCTGGTTTCCCTGAGCTCAGCTCTTTTCCTCTGGCAGCAATCCCCTTCCTCTTTGATTTTGTGAAGGCTGATAACATTTATGAGAACACACATTTGATGGAGGCCATTTTAAAGGAAGGATGATTTTTTAAAAATTTTTATTGGAATATTATCACTTTACAAGGGTATATTAGTTTCTGCTGTACAACAGAGTGAACCAGCTATATATGTATACATATATCCCCTCCCTCTTGTACCTCCCTCCCACCCCCACCCACCCCTCTGGGTCATCAGGGAGCACTGAGCTGAGCGCCCTGTGCTGTGTAGCAGGCTCCCACTAGCTAGCTATTTTACACATGGTAAATGTGTCAATCCTAATCTCCCAGTTCTTCCCACCTTCCCCCACCCTTACCCCCATAGCCACATGGCCATTCTCTGCATCTCTATCCCCGCCTTGGAATTAAGTTTGTCTCTACCATTTTTCTAGATACCACATATGTGCATTAATACATGATATTTGTTTCTCTTTCAGACATGCTTCACTCTGTATGACAGACTAGGTCTGAGGTCATTTTTTATGTGAGGGCATTTTTTCACTGGGTGGGTTCTTTGTGTCAGTAATAATTAGGGTCTGAAATTAGCCAATGAAAAGTATAGACTTCTAAGTCTGTATGAAACCAAAAGAACAGAATTTGAAAGTCAGTCTCCTGCTCTGTAAGAGTGCGCATATGTAATACTAATACACATCACACGTTAAAGTGGTTGCACTTCTCACTTGAGCCACAGGGTGTCACTCCTTCCCTTCAGTACTTGCCGCCGCCCCCGCCCCCCGCCCCCCCAGCTCATTTGCGTAGCTTGTAATTCCCCTTCTCTTTCTCCACAGTGTTCCTCACGGGCAGTGATCGCATTCCCATCTATGGCATGGCCAGCCTGCAGATCGTCATCCAGTCCACAGCCAGTGGAGAGGAGTACCTGCCTGTGGCCCACACTTGCTACAACCTTCTTGACCTCCCTAAGTATAGCAGCAAAGAGGTCCTGCGGGCACGGCTAACTCAGGCTCTGGACAACTACGAGGGGTTCAGTTTGGCCTGAGAACCCCAGCTTGCCCCAGATTTCCCTTCCTTCCTCAACAGCCACAGTGAGGCCCATATAGAAAATCATAGGGAGTGAATTCTATTTTTTTTTACTGTATAGCAGGTTGGAACTTTTGAATCCCGAACCTGAACCACACTCCCCAGTGTTCCTTGCCCTTGTGACTATGTTGCACTCTACTGGATAAAATGGCAGTAGATTTTTAAACTTTTCCCAAATCTCTCTGCCCTGATCTTTCCTCCTAACACTTCATTGTTCTTCTTCTGACTTCTCATTCCTCTGCAAGAATGATTTGACTGACCTGTCCTTTCTCTCCTGCACATGTAGAACATCTCCTTTCTCTGCAGCCTTGGAAATGCTCCTGGCTTGTTTCAGCCCAACCCTCAGGACTGAGGAGGAAAGGACTGCTTCAGAAATTCCCGAGCCCGACAAGCTGAGTCTGGGTCCATGACTTTGGCAGAACTCTTGAGAATTTATGGGAGCCTTTAACAAACATGCCTTTTTTTTTAAAGTTCTTGAGGGCCTAGCTGTCTTCCTGTGGCTCTGCCTGTTCCCGGCCCTCCTCAAAACTGTGCAAAGCTGCTTAGCTTTGCAGCTGAGCCGAATTTTGTCTGGTTGTTCCTCCAAGCCCTTCTGACAAAAAGATAAGGTAACAGGTCTCCACCCTCTTCCATCATTTTGCTTTTGGAGCAAGTCGCATTAATTTTTTAAGGAGTATTTTCTCTTAGAAAAGTAGAAAAAATAAATTTCTTGCCTCTTTCTATAACTATCACTTTCCAGCTCTACCATTTGTCTTTCCTCCCCACCTGCTACTTTTCATCCATTCTGTTACCTAACTTAATGCTCCTTTCCTTTCCTTCTAGTAGATGCATGCAGTCTATTTTAGTTTTTATTTCTATTTAAATTGCGAATATTTCTACTCAGATTTCCACCCCTCCCCTTCCCTAATTGCTAAGACTTAAGGATATTCAGCAGCAAGGATATTCTTTATTATGGGACTTTTGTTTATTGCATTTGAAATGTTTGTTTACAATGAGATTTTAGGGATTGTGTTTGAAGCAAATATATGTATTTAAAAAACCACGACATGCCGAACTTTCTTCATGAGATAAGAAAATTCTATATGAGCAAAGAATCCATGTCTGCCTAACTTTAAATTCCTAGTCACTAGAGAAAAGACTTATTTATATAAAATGAAGTATTTATGAACCATGAGACAGCATCAAATCTCAATGAAGGACTGTAGATTTTTGCTTTTTCTTTTTAAAACTTATTCCAATTGGTAGTTTTTCAGTCTTTATAATACAAGATTTAAAAAAAGATATACAGTTATACAAAATGTTTATTTTCTATGTGTGTGCATATAGTTCAATATTATGCAATAAATTTGGTGTTTTAATGTAACCAGAACTATTTCTTCTTGTACTTGCAGAATGGGTAGCTTGCTTTCAGTAGAATAATTAAGTTGTCTATCTACATAATGTGATAGAAGGTCAAATGTGGTTCCTGTCATAGAGGAGAGCTGGCTGCTGGGAAAATGAAGACAGGGCAGGGGTGGCTGACGGCATTCAGCATGGATGAGCGTTCTGAAGGTTATGATGGGTGAAAAGGCACTCTGCATGGAGGGGAATGCCTTAGCAAGAGCTTGAATATGGGGACATGTTTGGGAAAGAGCCAGGAACAACCTGAAGGACGCATCAGAGGAAATCAAATAGCGGTAATAAGACTGCAGAGAAAGAAGCTAATTTGGCACTGAGGGACCAGGCAAAGCCTTGGACCGTGGAAATGTTCAGAACCTTGGGGGTAGGGAGAGGAGGAGTGATGTGACTTGACCCTGGTTTTAAAGAAAATGTGAATGGGGCTACATGTGTAAGAATGGAGGGGGAAGGTCAGAGTAGAAAGATAGCAACTGAGAGCAGTGGGGGTGTGGACAGGAGAGATGGGCGTCTTATGGGAGAAGGAGAAATTAAAGGTGAGTGTTGAGACTTATTAATCTGATGCTAATTAGCCCACTTAGAGAAAAGTTTTTTTTGCCATGTATAAGTTTTAAAAACAATTACCATGCATTGTTTTACCAGGCTTAACAGATAATTTAAAAGTGGTAGAGAATAGTAGCTTTCAACAGACATTTAATAGCACACATAAGTGCTCAATTTAAGGGACAGAGAAGTCTGTTACATTTAATTTTGAATGGAGATAGCCAAGTTATTTTAAATTGGAGGGCCTTAGAATTCTCATTTTCCATGAAATAAGGAGACTGGACCAGATAATTTCTGAGGGCCCTTTTTGAGCTCTAAAATTGCATTACCAAGAGCAGTGCCTGCATATAGAGATGCTCAGTAAATTCTAAATATTTGTTGCATGAACGAAATTCTGTGCTGCTTTTCTAAAAATTTTTTTTTCCCCTGGCATGTTTTCCTCTTTTCCCCTTTATCAAGTATTGCTTTAGAACACTCTTTAGATAGGCATTTCTAGACACACCTATCTACCTACCTTTTCTGAAAACATTAGGAAGCTTCCTCACTGTTTTCAGAAATGTACCAATTTAATGAAAAAATCTCATTAAAACAAGGCAACTTTTGGTAGGTGGGATTGGATGACAGTGTAACCAGGCAGTTGAGCCAATTCTGATAATTCTGTCTCCATGTGAAGCCTTTTGTGATGACTAGAATGGTTCTCTACTAATTATCCTAAAGAGCCAACCAACTACAGGCTGCGAGCTAAAATGAGTTCTACATTTTAAAAGGGTTGGGACGAAAAGGATATGTAACAGCAATTACTGGCCTACAAAGCCTAACATATACCTGGCTCTTTATAGAAAAAGATTTGCCCCACCCTTTTGAGACGAGACTTGGAGGAACCATAATAAAACCATGGATAACTTACTAAAGTCTTAGGAGGAACTTGGTCATAGTTATTGCTGAATCGAAGGGGTGTGGACAGGAGAGATGGGCGTCTTATGGGAGAAGGAGAAATTAAAGGTGAGTGTTGAGACTTATTAATCTGATGCTAATTAGCCCACTTAGAGAAAAGTTTTTTTTGCCATGTATAAGTTTTAAAAACAATTACCATGCATTGTTTTACCAGGCTTAACAGATAATTTAAAAGTGGTAGAGAATAGTAGCTTTCAACAGACATTTAATAGCACACATAAGTGCTCAATTTAAGGGACAGAGAAGTCTGTTACATTTAATTTTGAATGGAGATAGCCAAGTTATTTTAAATTGGAGGGCCTTAGAATTCTCATTTTCCATGAAATAAGGAGACTGGACCAGATAATTTCTGAGGGCCCTTTTTGAGCTCTAAAATTGCATTACCAAGAGCAGTGCCTGCATATAGAGATGCTCAGTAAATTCTAAATATTTGTTGCATGAACGAAATTCTGTGCTGCTTTTCTAAAAATTTTTTTTTCCCCTGGCATGTTTTCCTCTTTTCCCCTTTATCAAGTATTGCTTTAGAACACTCTTTAGATAGGCATTTCTAGACACACCTATCTACCTACCTTTTCTGAAAACATTAGGAAGCTTCCTCACTGTTTTCAGAAATGTACCAATTTAATGAAAAAATCTCATTAAAACAAGGCAACTTTTGGTAGGTGGGATTGGATGACAGTGTAACCAGGCAGTTGAGCCAATTCTGATAATTCTGTCTCCATGTGAAGCCTTTTGTGATGACTAGAATGGTTCTCTATTAATTATCCTAAAGAGCCAACCAACTACAGGCTGCGAGCTAAAATGAGTTCTACATTTTAAAAGGGTTGGGACGAAAAGGATATGTAACAGCAATTACTGGCCTACAAAGCCTAACATATACCTGGCTCTTTATAGAAAAAGATTTGCCCCACCCTTTTGAGACGAGACTTGGAGGAACCATAATAAAACCATGGATAACTTCTAAAGTCTTAGGAGGAACTTGGTCATAGTTATTGCTGAATCGAGAGAACAAGTGTCTGGGACTTCTGCGACCAGTGTAAGAAAATCAAGCTTTGTCTAAGATTAACCCAAAAAATATGCACCCAGGTTTTTACTGTAATGAAAACTATCATGTACTGGTTGTGTGCCAGAGCCTGCAGCAAGCATTATCTCTGCACTATTCAGTTTAATTGCCACCACTGCCCTCAGGCAAGTATCTTAACCTCTCTGTATCTCATTTTCTTCCTATTTAAAATGGGAATGAAAATAGTACCTTTCTCATGTAGTTATAATGAGCATTAAGTGAATTAACTAATGGGAAGCATGAAGAACAGTGCCTAGCACATAACAAGCTCTCAGTAAGTATAATTATCATTCTGATTTCACATGAAAAAATGAATGCTCAGAGAAAATAACTTACTTTCTGTTAAACTGGTAGGATGTGGACTTGTGATCTATATTATGCCCAGCTGTTAAAGGTGGGAAGCACAGTTTAACTAGAGATAGATGGCTAGAGAGGTAACTTGCCTGACCATCTATCTGTAGAGATACCCTGTGCTTTGTTTTCCTGCCACTGTCGTTCAGTAAGGTGCTTCTGTGATCATAGGATTAAAATACTGATAGGGTATGACGTTGCTATGTCATCTGCAGTGGGTCCATGGAGCTGGTGTCTGTTGGCATTGAGTGGTCAGCCTAGGATTTAACTTCTCCCATAGTTTGGAATGATGATCAAATAGTAGATTCCAAGTTGGTAAACATGCAGAGGTGCCAGGAGAGTGGTGTGCCTGGTGAGGGCACTGAGCTCTCTGCCCATTCCCACATACCTTGCTCTGTGTATCTCTTCTATCTGACTGTTCCTGGAGCACAGGACTGGAGGCGGCGCCACCAAAATGCAGTGCAGGATCACTGGTCACCATTCTTCCACAGAAGTCAACATGTAGACGTCTGTCCATGAACATAAACAGCTCTGGAGTCCACTTAAACTTCAGCGATGCAGGTGAACATCAAAGCTGAGAATAGCACCACAGAAAGGGGAAGACAGCTCCATTCTTTTGCATCATCCCATCCCCAAAGCCAGCAGTGCTCAGCACCAAGAGGGAGCTTCTAGCTAGAAAGAAGAAAGGGGGTGTGGGGTGAGTGACCAGCTTCCCCAGACTTTTGGGTCACCTCATGAAGGTTCCACTTTAGTTTCATGTTACTCAGAGACTGGCAAAGCCAAGATACTGAGAGATGTGGCTAGGAACAAGAAAAGCAGGGGCTCCCAGAAGCAGGGACATGGCAGGAGCGACTGGAGTTCCTAGCCACCTGCTCCACAGATACTCCAGCAGCTGTCACTATTGAAGAAATCGAGAGCACAACCACCGGGACTCACAGGCATTTGCATGCACTGACGCCAGCCACCTGAGCTATTTTCTCCCTAGCCTCCCCTAGTCTGGCCCCCGCTTGAGCCCAGGGCCTCACCAGGAGCCAGTCCAGGCCGCCGTGTGAGTGCGCGACAGCAGCCTCGATGCCCCATCACTGTGTGTGTACTTGGGGCTGAATCCTCCAGCTGTGCACTTGTCCACTGCCAGCTTGATTCCTGTCGCTGGAGGCACCTCCCTGCACCCAGGGAAGACTGCAGCCAGGGGAGAACATGCAGACATCCAGGGACCCTTGCAGCTGCCAGGTGCTCACAGCGGCCCTGGCCCTGCCTGCCTGCCCTGGCACCCAGGACTAGGTGTGTGCTTACAACTGGCCCCTGCCACTACATAGGCGTCTGTGGCTGACCCCTGCAGCTGTGTGTGTATACACCACTGGCCCCACTCACCACCACTGGTCCTGCTCCTTGGACCTAGGGGTGCTGTTAAGGACCATACCAGCCACTGCAGCCTTTGGGGACTCCCTGCAGCATTCATCAAGGACCACTCAGTTGTTGATGCCATAGATGCTGGCAACCTGAACCAGAGATTACCACCATGACTCTGCCCCGCTCCTGGACCCACTGCCATCACATAACCTTGTTACCCTGCCCCCCTGACTTGGGGTCACAGTGTGTTGTGCTCTCCCCCAACCCTTCCAGGTGTGAAAGTCTTCACTTACCAAAATCAATCCATGGTGTCTGGAATAGGAGGTGACTGCTTTGTCAAAGCAGAGAGACTACAGGGATCACAGAGAATCAGGGAAATGTGTCTCCACCAAAGGAATCTAGTGAATTTCAAGTAACTAGCCCTAAAGAAATGGAGACCCAGGAATTTCTTGATAAAGAACTTAATTGGCTAAAGATGCTTGGAGAGCTATAAGAGAGCAAATAATTGAGTGATATCTGGAATACAGTATAAGAACAAGATGTACATAAAGAAATAGAAAATCTGAAAAAGAAAATTTTGGAGCTGAAGGATACAGTGACTGAACTGAGAAATTCAATAGAGACCTTCAACATCAGACTTGAACAGGACGAAGAATCCAGGAGACAGATCAATTGAAATTATCTAATCAGAGAAGCAGAAAGAAAAAAGAATGAAAAGGATGGAAGATCATTTATCGGACTTAGGGGACACCAGTAAGAGAAACAGTGTATGTATTGCTGGAGTTATAGAAGACATGGAGAAAGAGGTAGAAAAATTACTTAAACAATGGCTGAGAATTTCTCAAACCTGGGAGAAATGTGGATTTCCAAGTTCTTGAAACTAATAGGTTATGCCAAAATTTCAATCTAAAATGATCTTCCCAAGATACTTTAAAAATTGTCTAAAATAAAAAATAAGAGAATTTTAGAGCAGCAAGAGAAAAAAATGTCTCATCAAAGGGAACCCCCATCAGGAAATCAGCAGATTTCTCAGCAGAGACCTTACAAGCCAGAAGAGAAGAGGATAAGATATTCAGGTACTGAAGAAGAAAAACTGCCAGCCAAGAACACTTTACCTGTGAAAATTTCCCCTTCAGAAATGAAGATGCGATACTTTGCTTAACAAAGAAAAACCGAGGAAGTTCACCACCACTAGACTTTACTTATAGAAAACGCTGAAAGGAATTTTTCAAGCTGAAATGAAGGATGCCAATAAGTAACCTGAAATCATACAAAAATACACAAAAGAAGTATTTGTCAAGAGAAGTACATAGTTAGATTCAGAATACTCTAATATGGTGATGTGTTACTTAATGCTAGCATAAAGCTACATGACAAAAGTATTTTTAAAAAGTTATAGCTATAATAACTTGTTAATGAACATATATGTAAATTTTGACATAAAAACATAAAGGGTTTTGCACTCAGATTATCAGCCTAAAGTAGACTAATATATCTATAAGTTACTTTATGTAAGCCTCATGGTAATAAAGCAAAAGCCTACAGTAGATTCATAAAGAGAAGGAAATTAACACGTTGTTGTGTTAGTCACTCAGCCATGTCTAACTCTTTGCAACCCCATGGACTGTAGCCCACCAAGCTCCTCTGTGCATGGGATTTCCATGCAAGAAGACTGGAGTGGGTCGCCACTTCCTCCTCCAGGGGATCTTCTTGACCCAGGGATTGAACCTGGGTCTCCTGCATTGCAGGAGGATTCTTTACCATCTGAGCCACTGGGGAAGCCCAGATTAAAGCATATCACTATGGAAAGTCATCTCACATCTCACAGAGGTATGTAGCAATAGATGAAGAAAGTAACAGATGACCTCAAAACAGCCAGAAAATACAAAGATGGCATTGGTTAGTCTTTACGTCTCAATAACTTCTTTAAATATGAATCTTTGAATTCTTAAATAAAAACAGAGAGTGGCTGGTGGGATTAAAAAAACAAGACTCAACTGTGTGCTGCCTACAAGAGACTCACTTCTGCTTTAAGGACACACACAGGCTCAAAGTGAAGGTGTGGGAAAAGGTACTCATGCAGGTGAAAACCACAAGCGCAGGACTGGTATAGTAACAAAGATCTGAAGGGAGAAATAGACAACAGTACAGTAATATTTGAGGACGCCAATGTTCCACTCTTAACAAAAGATCTAGACAGAAAACCAAAGAAACACTTGTGTTTTTTTTTGTGAATCATACTTCAAATCCAATTAATCAAATAGATACATACAGAACATTCCATCCAACAGACTGAATACACATTCTTAAATGCACACAGAACATTCTCCACAACAGGTCACATCAGAGGTCTTATGACCTCTTGGGAAACAAGTCATGGCAAATGTAAGATTGAAATATTTTTTCCAACCACAATGGTATGAAACTAGAAATCAATAACAAGAAGAAAGCTGAAATTTTCACAAATAAGTGGAAATCAAACAACATACTCCTAAACAAACAATGGGTCACAGAAGAAACCACAAAGAAAATTAAAAACCCACCTTGAATGTAACACAAGGCACAACGTACAAAAACATATGAGATGCAACAAGAGCAGTTTTAAGAAAAGTTTATAGCAATAAATGTCTGCGTTAAAAAGAAAGCCCTCAAGCAGACTAACTTTATCCCTTAAGGAACTAGAAGAGGAAACTAAGGCCACATTTAGCAGAAGGAAGGGGTTAACATAAATGAAATAGAGACCAGAAAAAGTACAGAAACGATCAATGAAATTAAAAGCTGTTTTTTTGAAAGGTAAAATTGACAAACTTTCAGCTAGATTAAGAAAAAGACAAATAGATATAAATGAAAAAGAGGAAACATTACAGTGGATACCACAGAAATACAAAGGATCCTAAGAGACTATTAGGAACAATCACATACCTACAAATCGGATAATCTAAAAGAAATGGATAAACGCTTAGAAACAGGACATTATAGAACTCTGAGAAAAACACAGGCAGAACACTCTTCACCATAAATTAGAACAAGATACTTTTTTTGACCTACCTTCTAGAGTCATGAAAACAAAAACAAAAAAAATGGGATCTAATTCAACTTTTAAAAGCATTTACACAGCAAAGGAAACCATAAAAAAAAACAGACAATCCTCAGGACGGGAGAAAATATTTGCAAATAGAGCAACTGACAAAAGATTAATCCTTGAAATATACAACTCATACAGCTCAATATTTTAAAATGGGCAGAACATCTAAACAGACATTTCTTCAAAGAAGACATAACAAGTGGCAAAGAAGCACATGAAAAGATCAACATCACTAATTATTAGATAAACGCAAATCAAAGCTACAATGAGGTATCACCTCACACTGCTCAGAATGGCCATCATAAAAAAAATCTACAAACAATAAATGCTAGAGAGGGTGTGGAGAAGAGAGCCCTCCCACCCAGTTGGTGGGAATGTAACTGGCAGAGCCACTATTGAGAACAGTATGGAGGTTCCTTAAAAATAGAACTACCATCAATTCAGTGCAGTTCAGTCGCTCAGGCTCAGTCGTGTCTGACTTTGCAACCCCGAGGCACGCCAGGCCTCCCTGTCCATCACCATCTCCCGGAGTTCATTTAGACTCAAGTTCATCGAGTCCATGATGCCATCCAGCCATCTCATCCTCGGTCGTCCCCATCTCTTCCTGCCCCCAATCCTTCCCAGCATCAGTCTTTTCCAATGAGTCAACTCTTCCCATGAGGTGGCCAAAGTACTGGAGTTTCAGCTTTAGCATCATTCCTTCCAAAGAAATCCCAGGGTTGATCTCCTTCAGAATGGACTGGTTGGATCTCCTTGCAGTACAAGGGACTCTCAAGAGTCTTCAGCACCACACTTCAAAAGCATCAGTTCTTCGGCGCTCAGCCTTCTTCACAGTCCAACTCTCACATCCATACATGACTACTGGAAAAACCATAGCCTTGACTAGATGGACCTTAGTCGGCAAAGTAATGTCTCTGCTTTTGAATATACTATCTAGGTTGGTCATAACTTTTCTTCCAAGGAGTAAGCATCTTTTAATTTCATGGCTGCAGTCACCATCTGCAGTGATTTTGGAGCCCCCCAAAATAAAGTCTGACACTGTTTCCACTGTTTCCCCATCTGTTTCCGATGAAGTGATGGGACCAGATGCCATGATCTTTGTTTTCTGAATGTTGAGCTTTAAGCCAACTTTTTCACTCTCCTCTTTCACTTTCATCAAGAGGCTTTTTAGACACTGTTTCCCCATCTATTTCCCATGAAGTGATGGGACCAGATGCCATGATCTTTGTTTTCTGAATGTTGAGCTTTAAGCCAACTTTTTCACTCTCCTCTTTCACTTTCATCAAGAGGCTTTTTAGCTTCTCTTCACTTTCTGCCATAAGGGTGGTGTCGTCTGCATATCTGAGGTTACTGATATTTCTCCCGGCAATCTTGATTCCAGCTTATGCTTCTTCCAGTCCAGCATTTCTCGTGATGTACTCTGCATATAAGTTAAATAAGCAGGGTGACAATATACAGCTTTGACATACTCCTTTTCCTATTTAGAATCAGTCTGTTGTTCCATGTCCAGTTCTAACTGTTGCTTCCTGACCTGCATACAGATTTCTCAAGAGGCTGGTTAGCTGGTCTGGTATTCCCATCTCTTTCAGAATTTTCCACAGTTTATTGTGATCCACATAGTCAAAGGCTTTGGATAGTCAATAAAGCAGAAATAGATGTTTTTCTGGAAGTCTCTTGCTTTTTCCATGATCCAGCAGATGTTGACAATTTGATATCTTTTTCCTCTGCCTTTTCTAAAACCAGCTTGAATATCAGGAAGTTCACGGTTCACGTATTGCTGAAGCCTTGGAGAATTTTGAGCATTACTTTACTAGCATGTGAGATGAGTGCAATTGTGCGGTAGTTTGAGCATTCTTTGGCATTACCTTTCTTTGGGATTGGGATGAAAATTGACCTTTTCCAGTCCTGTGGCCACTGCTGAGTTTTCTAAATTTGCTGGCATATTGAGTGCAGCACTTTCACAGCACCATCTTTCACGATTTGAAATAGCTCAACTAGAATTCCATCACCTCCACTAGCTTTGTTCATAGTGACAGACTGTCATACCAAGTGACATAAGTCGTACAGAGAAAGACAAGCATCATGTGATATTGCTTGTATGTGGAATCTTTAAAAAAGGGTATGAATGAGCGTATTTACAAAACAGAGTCACAGATATAGAAGACAAACTTATAGTTACTAGGGAATAAGGGGTAAGAAATGGATATATTGGGAGACTAGGATTGACAGACTCCTATGTATAAAATAGATAACTAATAAAGCCTACCATACAGCACAGGAAACTCTACACAATACTCTATATAAATGGTCTATATGGGGAAAAGATCTAAAAAAGAGTGGTGATGTGTTTATATATAACTTATTCACTTTGCTGTACATTAGAAACTAAAACAACATTGCAAATCAACTATA
This sequence comes from Madoqua kirkii, assembly GCA_006408675.1. Classification (NCBI taxonomy): domain Eukaryota; kingdom Metazoa; phylum Chordata; class Mammalia; order Artiodactyla; family Bovidae; genus Madoqua; species Madoqua kirkii. The sequence goes on along the minus strand of SJYC01021763.1, from coordinate 39,898 downwards.
CGCCTATAAAAAAAAATCCAGATGTATAAGTCAGAAGTATTAAAATCACTTACGAAGAAGGAAATGGCAACCTACTCCAGTAATCTTGCCTGGAAAAGTCCAGGGACAGAGGAGCCTGGCGGGCTGCAGTCCATGGGTTACATGACAGTAGGCATGCCTGAGGAGGGTGGAGGGAAATGGGTTGGTAGCAATAAACTGGTAGAACTAAAAAAAAAAAAATCACCTGAATCATTTAGAGAAAATTCATCCATAAGCGAACAGATGATATAAGAATAGCTAAGTTCTTTAAAACTTGGTTTTCTCATAACCTTACGTATGTAAAAAGTATGTTTACAAAATCATGCTCCCCAAAAAAGCTCAGGATTTGTGTGAAAAAAAAACACCTTAAAATGTCCATCAGTTAAAAAACAAGAAAACAGAAATATACAAACTAACAAGACTGAATCATGAAAAAAATAGAAAATCAAAACAAATGAACTATGAGAAGGGAGATTGAATCAATAATGAAAAACCTTCCAGTAAGAAAAGCCATAGACCAGATCGTTCTCTTGTAAATTTTGGGCTTCCCTGGTGGCACAGATGGTAAAGAATCCCCCTGCAATATAGGAAACCTGGGTTCTATTCCTGGGTTGGAAAGATCCCCTGGAGGAGGGCACGGCAAACCACTCCAGTATTCTTGTCTGGAGAATCCCTGTGGACAGAGGAGCCTGACAGACTACAGTCCATGGGGTTGCAAAGAGTCAGATACAACTTGAGTGACTAAGCACATTCTACCAAACATTTAAAGAAAAATTAATGCCAGTCCTCAATTTTTTCCAAAAGATGAAAGTGGAAGGAACTCCAAAACTCTTTTTATGGGACTAGCACAGCGTGGTGGCACCAGAGCCAGAAAAGGACACTGTAAGGAAGAAAACTATAGGCTGATATCCCTGACAAATAAAAATGCAAAAATCCCTAACACAAAATGTTTGTAAATGATAAGGGATTCAGTTCAGTTCAGTAGCTCAGTCATGTCCGACTCTTTGTGACCCCATGGACTCCAGCATGCCAGGCCTCCCTGTCCATCACCAACTCCTGGAGTTTACTTAAACTCATGTCCATTGGGTCGGTGATGCCATCCAAACATCTCATCCTCTGTCATCCCCTTCTCCTGTCTTCAATCTTACCCAGCATCAGGGTCTTTTCTGATTCAATTCTTCACATCAGGTGGCCAAAGTATTGAAATTTCAGCTTCAGCATCAGTCCTTCCAATGAATATTCAGGACTGATCTCCTTTAGGATGGACTGGTTGGATCTCCTTGCAGTCCAAGGGACTCTCAAGAATCTTCTCCAACACCACAGTTCAAAGGCATCAATTCTTCGGCACTCAGCCTTCTTCACAGTCCAACTCTCACATCCATACATGACCACTGGAAAAACCATAGCCCTGACTAGACAGACCTTTGTTGGCGAAGTAATGTCTCTGCTTTTGAATATGCTGTCTAGGTTGGTCATAGCTTTTCTTCCAAGGAGCAAGCATCTTTTAATTTCATGGCTGCAGTCACCATCTGCAGTGATTTTGGAGCCCCTCAAAATAAAGTCACTGTTTCCATTGTTTCCCCATTTATTTGCCATGAAGTGATGGGACCAGATGCCATGATCTTAGTTTTCTGAATGTTGAGTTTCAAGCCAACTTTTTCACTCTCCCCTTTCACTTTCATCAAGAGGCTCTCTTTAATTCTTCTTCACTTTCTGCCATAAGGGTGGTGTCCTCTGCATATCTGAGGGTATTGATATTTCTCCCAGCAATCTTGATTCCAGCTTGTGCTTCATCCAGTGTAGCATTTCTCATGATGTACTCTGCATATGAGTTAAATAAGCAGGGTGACAATATACAACCTTGATGTACTCCTTCCTCGATTTGGAATCAGTCTGTTGTTCCATGTCCAGTTCTAACTGTTGCTTCTTGACCTGCATACAGATTTCTCAGGAAGCAGGTCAGGTGGTTTGGTCTGGTATTCCCATCTCTTGAATTTTCCCACAGTTTGTGGTGGTCCACACAGTCAAAGGCTTTGGCATAGTCAATAAAGCAGAAATAGATGTTTTTCTGGAACTCTCTTGCTTTTTTGATGATCCAGCAGTTGTTGGCAATTTGATCTTTGGTTTCTCTGCTTTTTCTAAATCCAGCTAGAATATATGGAAATTCACGGTTCATGTACTGTTGAAGGCTGGCTTTGAGAATTTTGAGCATTACTTTGCTAGTGTGTAAGATGTGTGCAGTTGTGCGGTAGTTTGAGCATTGTTTGGCATTGCCTTTCTTTGGGATTGGGATGAAAACTGACCTTTTCCAGTCCTGTGGCCACTCCTGAGTTTTCCAAATTTGCTGGCATATTGAGTGCAGCACTTTCACAGTGTCATCTTTCAGAATTTGTAATAGCTCAGCTGGAATTCCATCACTTCCACTAGCTTTGTTCGTAGTGATGCTTCCTAAAGCCCACTTGACTGCATTCCAGGATGTCTGGCTCTAGGTGAGTGATCACAGCATCATGGTTATCTGGGTCTTGATGATCTTTCTTGTATAGTTCTTCTGTGTATTCTTGCCACCTCTTCTTAATATCTTCTGCTTCTCTTAGGTCCATACCATTTCTGTCCTTTATTCTGCCCATTTTTGTATGAAATGTTCCCTTGGTATCTCTAATTTTCTTGAAGAGATCTCTAGTCTTTCCCATTCTATTGTTTCCCATTATTTATTTGCACTGATCACTGAGGAGGGCTTTCTTTTCTCTCCTTGCTATTCTTTGGAACTCTGCATTCAAATGCTTATATCTTTCCTTTTCTCCTTTGCCTTTCTCTTCTCTTCTTTTCACAGCTATTTGTAAGGCCTCCTCAGACATCCACTTTGTCTTTTTGCATTTCTTTTCTTGGGGATGGTGTTGATCACTGCATCCGGTACACTGTCACAAACCTCTGTCCATGGTTCTTCAGGCAGTCTGTCTATCAGATCTGATCCTTTTTATCTATTTGTCACTTTGACTATATAATTGTAAGGGATTTGATTTAGGTCATACCTGAATGGTCTAGTGGGTTTCCCTACTTTCTTTAGTTAAAGTCTTAATTTGGTAATAATGAGTTCATGATCTGAGCTACAGTCAGCTCCCAGTCTTGTTTTTGCTGACTGTGTAGAGCTTTCCCATCTTTGGCTGCAAAGAATATAATCAATCTGATTTCGGTATTGACCATCTGGTGACGTCCATGTGTAGAGTCTTCTCTTGTGTTGTTGGAAGAGGGTATTTGCTATGACCAGTGCATTCTCTCGGCAAAACTCTGTTAGGCTTTGCCCTGCTTCATTGTGTACTCCAAGGCCAAATCTGCCTGTTACTCCAAGTATCTCTTGACTTCCTACTTTTGCATTCCAGTCCCTTAGAATGAAAAGCATATCTTTTTTGGGTGTTAGTCCTAGAAGGTCTTGTAGGTCTTCATAGAACTATTCAGCTTCTTCAGCATTACTGGTTGGGGCATAGACTAGGATTACTGTGATACTGAATGGTTTGCCTTGGAAACTAACAGAGATCATTCTGTCGTTTTTGAGACTGCATCCAAGTACTGCAGTTTGGACTCTTCTGTTGACCATGATGGCTGCTCCATTTCTTCTAAGGGATTCCTGCCCACAGTAGTAGATATAATGGTCATCTGAGTTAAATTCACCCATACCAGTCCATTTTTCTTCTGTGATTCCTAAAATGTCAACATTCACTCTTGTCATCTCTTATTTGAACACTTCCAATTTGTCTTGATTCATGGACCTAACATTCCAGGTTCCATGCAGTATTGCTCTTTACAGCATCAGACTTTATTTCAATCACCAGTCACATCCACAACTGGCTGTTGTTTTTGCTTTGGCTCCAGAACTTACATAGGACTGGAAAACAGATTCTTGAAGGGCACAAACAAAACTCTATGTGCATCAGGACCCAGGAGAAAGGAGAAGTGACTCCACAAGAGACTCACCCAGACTTGCCTGTGAGTGTCTAGAAATGTCCAGTGGAGGCGTGGGTGACGGTGGCAGTTTCCCCTCCAGTCAGTCTCTGCCATCAGGAGGCTTCCAAACGCCTTTTATCCTTCTCCATCAGAGGGCAGAGAGAATGAAAAATACATTCACGAAAACTAAGCAGCCTGATCACATGACCACAGCCTTGTCTAACTCAATGAAACCGTGAGCCATGCCGTGTAGGGGCACCCAAGATGGACGGGTCATAATGGAGAGTTATGACAAAATGTGGTCCACTGGAGAAGGGAATCGCAAAGCATTTCAGTACTCTTGAGAACCCCATGAATAGTATGAAAAGGCAAAAAGATAGGACACTGAAAGATGAACTCCCCAGGTCGGCAGGTGCTCAATATGCTACTGGAGATCAGTGGAGAAATAACTCCAGGAAGAATGAAGAGATGGAGCCAAGACATAGAAATAATCTAAATGTTCACTGACCCAGGAATGTATAAAGATATGGTACATATATACAGTGGAATATTACTCAGCTATTTAGGAAGTATGAAATAAGGGCATTTGCAACAATGTGGATGGACCTAGTAGAGATTGTCATACTGAGTGAGCTAAGTCAGACAGAGAATAAGAAATATTGTATGACATCTCTTCTATGTGAACTCTAAAAAGAAATGATACAAATGAACTTACAAAACAAAGACAGACTCACGGTCTTAGAAAATGAACTTATGGTTGCTGAGGGGAAGGGATAGTTAAGGAGTTTGGAAAGGTCATGTACACACTGCTATATTCAAAGTGGATAACCAGTAAGGACCTATTGTATAGCAAGTGGAACTCTGCTCAATGTTATGTGTCAGCCTGGATTTGGGTGGGGGCGGAGGGTTGAGGGCGAATGGATACATGTATTTGGATGGCTGGGTCCCTTTGCTGTTCACCACAACATTGCTAACTGGATATACCCCAATACAGTTTGAAAAACTGAAAAACTAAGATAGTGGGAGGAAAAAAGAAATCAGGTGTGTTTCTATATACTAACAATGAAATATCTGAAAAAGGATAAAAGAAAACAATCCCCTTCATCATAACATCAAAAACAATAAAATATTTAGGAATAAACAACCAAGGAGGTGAAAGATATGTACACTGTGAGATACACAACTTTGACCAAAAAAAAAAAAAGACAAAGAAATGGAAAGATATCCTATGTTCATGATTCAGAAGAGTTAATATTGTTAAAAATATCCATATAACTCCAAGCCATCTATAGGTTCAGTGTGATCCCTCCCAAAGTCCCAATGGCATTTTTCATAGAAATAGAACAATCCTAAAATTTGTATGGAACCAAAGAAGATCCTAAATAGCCAAAGCTATCATGAGAAAAAAGAATACATTGGAGGGATCACACTTCTTGTTTCAAATAATACTATTACAGCTAATAACTATTTCAAGCTATCCTACAAATCTATAGTAATTAGCATAGCATCATACTGGCATGAAAAAGCATAAACCTTTAATATATGGTTAATTAATATTTGAAGGGAGCCAAGAATATTCAGTGTGGAAAGACTAGCCTTTTTAACAAAAGGTGTTGGTAGCACTGGATGGCCAAATGTATAATGAAATGCACATATGTGATTGCATATATCTCAATGCATTATAACCACCTTATATTATTCACAAAAATTAATAAACTTAAACACAACACCTGAAACTAAAACTCTTAGAAGAAAACACAGAGAAAAGGCTTTCATTGGTTTTTGTGACGATTTTGAGATATAACACCAAATTCGTAGCAACACAGCATGATAATTGTGATTATATCACACTAAACATCTTCTTCCCAGCAAAAGAAACAACAAATAAAAATGCAAACTATGGAATGGGAGAAAATATCTTCAAATAATATATCTGATGAGTTAGTGTCCAAAATACATAAGGAAAATATGTAAATACATAAAGAACTCATCTGATTCAACAGTAAAAGTAACCAAATAATCTGACTTAAAAAATAGGCAGAACTCAATAAATACATTTTCAAATAAGACATACAAATGGCCAACAGATGCATGAAGAGGTCCTCAACATTGCTGAACATTAGGGAAATGCAAATCAAAACCACAAGGAGATATTCATCTCCGGCTTTTTAAAGTGGCTGTTATCCAAAAGACTAGAGCTAAGTGTTGGTGAGGATGTGGAAGAAGAGAAGCCTTGAGCACTGTTGGTGGGAATGTAAATCGGTATAGCCACTATGGAAAACATTATGAAGGTTCCTTAAAAAAATTAAAAATAGAACTATCATGTGATTCAGCAATCCCACTTGGGGGTACATACCCAAAGTGTAATATAACCAGGATCTTGAAGAGATGTCTGCACACTCGCGTTCACTGCAGCGTTATTCACAACAGCCAAGACATGGAAACAATGGGTCCGTCAATGGATAAATGGAGAAAGAAACTGTGGTGTCTATACACGGTGGAGTATTATTTATAAGAAAGAAGAAAATCTTGCTGTTTGTAACAACATGGATGGACCTTGAAAGTATTATGCTAGGTGAAGTAAGTCAGAGAAAGACCAAATCTCATGTAGGATCTAAAAAGCCTAACCCATAGGAACAGAATAGAAGGTAGTTACCAGGGGCTGGAGAGTGAGGTGAAAGGGGACTTGTTGGTCAAACTTCCAGTTAATAAGATGAATACATTCTGGGAATCTAATGAACAGCACAGTGGTTATAGTTTATAATAGTGTACTATATACTTGCATGTTGCTAAGAGAGTGGATCTTGAATGTTCTAACTACAAAGAAGAATGATAGTTATGTGACATGATGGAGGTGTTAGCTAATGCTATTATGATGGTGATTGTTTTACAATAAATTAGCTCTTCAAATCCACCTGTTGTACATCTTAAACTTATACAATGTCAATCATATCTCAATAAAACTGGAAAAAATAAAGGAAAAAATAGCCAAATCATAGTTGACCAGGTGATGGAGAGAAAAGTGGAATGGAGGAGGACACACAACAGAATATCAAAACAGATTTGAGGTACAACCCAATGAATAGAATATTTTGTGTTAGGGTCAAACGTAGAGGAGAAAGCAAATAAAATCAAGGCTGACATGCAGGGTTTTATCATTTCCTCTCAAAAAGACATGTCAGTGTTTGCTGTCTCTGGTTTTATTTGGCTCTAAATTCATTTTTAATGAAGCCAAGGAGACTTAAACTACTTGTCTAGAATATCTAAGCATATGATGCCCATGTCGCCTTTGTACTACTTAGTTTGAGTTGTGAGTCTTCTGGTTTGTGTCTTCATTTTTAAGAGATGCCTTTCTGCAGTACTGGTAGGAGCCATTGGCAGGCTCCACCTGTAGACTTACCTTGGGGAACAGTATCTCACAAAGCTGAGGAGGAGCTTTGGTAAGGAAGACAGCAGGTCCTCATGTCTTCAGAAAAGATGACAACTCTCCTGAGGGTGAGATAAGGGAATTCTCCAGTTAGATGTGACATAGATGCTAGCAGCACGCCTTTACAACCCAGGTCAAGAGAGACTGCTCAGCCTCACTCCTGGAGCAAGAAACCAGGATCTGCAACAGAACAGGAGCTGGAGGAGGCGTCTACCCACTATGGGAAGATTCTTTGCAGCTCTATTAATAACAGTCTCTCCCACAGATTAGCTGATCCAGGCTTTGGCGCTTTATTTCCTATAAAAGTAATGCAATGTGTACCCCTGAGTTATGTGTGGCATGGAGAAAATTAGTTCAGACGTTGGCTTTTTTTTCCATTCCAAGAGTGGCCAGATGCTTGGCAGGGTGCACAATCACACGATCTTCAGATCTTTTAAAAGCTGATTTTCCTGGGCCTAATCCTAGGGCAGCTGGATACAATCTCTAGGAATTATTGATTCAGCTCCTGTTGATGTTGAACTTCCTAAATAAGATCTAAAACACACACACACTTCTCAGATAAAGGCAAACACTAAAGCAGATTCAGAAACAACCCCAGTCCCTATGGTGTCATGAGAGGCGAGAGCTCTTGAGAACGAAGGTCAACAGCAAGTGCCAACTAGGTATTGGCTTGTGGTCCCTGAGGAACCAGTCTGCCACTGCTAAAGGCTTCTTGTTGTTAAAAACCGGTCTCTTGACCCTTTTGTGCCTGGGTACTCATGCTCAGATTCTGGCATAGCAGGCTCAAGGGCTCTCAAGTTCAAGTCTGGCAGTCTGTTCAGAGAGGAGACCTGGAATTCTAAATTTGAGTTAATGGGGGCAGGGCTTCATTCAGTGAGAGTGGAAGGTCATTTGAACCCACAGCTTGCTCTGTTGCTGGCCCGAGCTGGGGTACCTCCACTCCCTGCACCCCTAGCCTTCCACCCCAGGGCTGATGAAGGAATGGAAGACGACCCCAGGCCCTCTCCTAGTCTCAGCTTTACTCACAGGCTTGGTGAAATTCATGTTGGTTAGGAGCTTGCCAAAATCGGAGCAACTCTCCTCCCTGGGGTATGCTTCATTTTTAGTTGTTTAAAAATACACCCTGAGACAGAAATTTCAGGACACCAGCTGACCTAGAAATTATTTCCAAGGTTATTCTGTCCCTTTCCTGTGCAGGACACAGGCACTGTCATCTCAGTTAATTCTTTTGACATGTCTGAGCAGATAGGGACCTCCCCCACTGCCTTCAGGAGAAGCAGACTTAGAGGGGTTGCCCTGCTCTGAAAGGAAAGGGATTTAGCAAGCAAAAGTCTCTGGGAGAAAGCTGCATGCAGGTTTGGATGCAAATTGCTTGAGAAGAATCAGAATTTTACTTTCCCTGCCAAGAGAATGGGTCAATGCTCACATAAAATCTTGCTCACCGGTTAATACTGACTTGTGCTTAAAGTGCTGGACATGTGCCTCTGTTGCTGACTAACAAACATGGGACCAGAGGGTGAAGAGGAGGGTGGTAGTGGGAAGAAAATACAGTTCCTTTTTTGTAGTGATTCAAAATGTCTGTTTGGACTTCAGCCCACAAAGAATCTTTGTCTTAATGCCGATGAGAATAGCCCACCACCACCATTTACTCAGGATTTACTGCATGCTCATTTCACGTTCATCCAAGTAAATTCCCATAATAACTGCAATAAGGAGGTACTACAGCTATTCCCATTTTCTTTTAAGGTAAAGAAACAGAGACAGGGAGGGTAAGGAAGGTGCCTAAGTTGCAGAGCTGGGCCATCTGTCTCCAGTCTGGACAGCATTTGGTCTCCACTGGGACTGTCGTGTACCCTATCACTCAGGATTTTGATCAGAGCCGCTCATTCCTGCAAATACCCAGGATGTTGTCTGCACCCTCTACTTAATGTGCAGTCTTTGGCCCAGTAGCTTTGCAGCACCTGGAAGCTTGTCATAAGAATGAAGATTGCCAGCTCCCACAGGGCTACTGTACTAAAGACCCCTGACCAATTTGAGAACGCCTGGCCTCTGCTACCAGAGAGAAACATACCCTTCACTCTCTTCCTGTGTTGCCCCCGCCCCCTTCCTCTAATATTGTCCAGGAATTTTAAGTTCTTTGAAAGTAAAATAATCAAGGACCTACTATATAGCATATTCTATATCTTGTAATAAACTATAATGGAAAAGAATCTGAAAAAGCGTGTGTGCATATATAGATATAAAACTGAATTACCTCACTGTATACTCGAAACACTGTAAATCAACTATGCTTCAATAAAAAAGTATAGTTACAGAAAGATAACAATATCTCAGAATATCTTACCAAGAAATACTCACTGCTATAGAGCCAGAAGCATGTTCTCAGCATCTTTCAATTGTTTTTGAGAAAGATTCAAATGTAAAAGAGTATGAATTTCAGAATTCACAGTAACAAATCATAGATGCACACAAAGGCCCAGCTGAGAAATTTAAGCCCTTAGGTCTTGGACTCGGTTCTTGCTGTGTTTTGCACTGGGCCATGTTCTCTGGAAGATGCTGAACTCTAGGATCCATCCTGTGGTACAAGGCTTGTTGATGGAGAGGAAAAGTGAGAAGCAAGTTGTCAACAAGCCCAGTTCCTGCCAAATCCCAATTGTCGGCCTGCCAGCCAGCATTCTAAAAACACGTTTGGGAATTTTGACTTTTGGCTTTTACTGAATATGAAACTCAGCTGTGTATTTATAGCCTTGATGAGCTGACCCAGCTTAGGGATAACCCTGATATATTTGTCTTGCAAAATTCAGAATCCATTTCTAGAGGAGGTAATAATGAGGCCGTCGAGAGGCCTGGTAAGGACTGTCCCTCTCCCCCAGCCTACCTCGTTGGTCCCTGTTCTGAAATTCCCATTCAGGTTGCCCACAGCGCTACAAATGGAGAGGGTCAGGAGTGAAACATTTCCAGCGGAGCCGGCGAGGCAGAGTGGAGGACTTTGGGTTTTACAACAGGCTGCAGAAGCTGGCGTACTTGGACCAGCATCACTTTCTGGGCCCTCACAGGGTCCTCGTCAAAATGGGATTTAAGAAAATGGATGGTCGCTATATACTGCCTGCCACTTCGGTTTCAAAAAGTGAATTACTCAGGGTGAGGTTTAACTCAGGCAGAATGCCACGCCATTGCCCCATCAGCCGCGCTGCACCCCTCGTGCTCCCAAGTCACATCTCAGTTCAAATCCTGGCGTCAGTACCGTGACAAGGTCCTTACGCCAAGTCTTAATTAAAAAAAAAATTCAGGTTTAGTATGTTTTGAATGTGTACTTGAGTCACTTAGAGTGTCTACAACATGCGCAGCCTAAAGGATACCTGCAGGCCTAACCTCCACTGACCGCCAGCTACTCACCTCACACAACTGCAGTACGCCGTTTCTCCCGTGTCACCGTGTCCCGGCCTCATTAGCTTCAGAGTAGTGAATGGCTCTTGTATTTGCCTGTGCGGTCTCCTAGACTTTGGAGATATACTTAACATGATTTTAAGTGCCTTTCTTTCTGCATCCCTTCAGCCCCCCTCCCATGGATTTGAAAGGCAGTTGAGCAGAGCACAAGCCCATTTTCCTCCTGACCATCATGGGCATGTCTTGCTTGAGCCCAGTTTCCTTCTGGTGCCTCCCATGGAGACAGAACAACGAATCTTAATCTTCAATGGGCTTCTGAGGCGCTCAAGGGAGCAGCTTGATTCCTTTCTGAAGGGAAAGGTCACACCCACGGGACGGGTCACTGTCAAAATATTCGGAACACTCACAATTAAAAATATTTTATTTATGTTTATACAAAATACAGTCATGTACTTTAAAAATGTACATAACATCTTTTCATTCAGTTTACACTTTAAAAAAGGAACAATGGAAATTCAAAGACTTTCTGCTTACATGTCATGTAAACATTGTTCTGGGCCCATGTTATTTACTAAAATTGTATCCACTCTTGGAGATTTTCATGATCATATAGATGCTTTCAGATTGAGTGTCAGATCTGCCAAACAGATTCCTTGAGCTGCGCATGTGATCAGATTGGCTGGATTCCAGGCAAAATGAGATCCTCTAGAGACATAAGTGCAGTTTCATAGCAATCTGAAGTTGTAGATGCACACATTTCATTTTGATACATATCCGTGTGGACCTGTTAATTGACCCCAGCGTATCCACATACTTCTGTTATGAAGGATCATGGGGGCGGAGCATATATGCCCCCAAGGGCAGCGACCTCTACTCAGGAAGGTCGCTAATGCCCCAGTGCAGTGGCTGGCATGTAGAACACCTATCTTTGTGGCTTGCCGACTCAGCCACCCTGTGACGAAGTGCCAGGATGCACAAGTTCAGTACCTACAGATCTGAAAATATGTTTAGCCTATGTTTTGACAAAAGGTACTCTTCAGTAGATTTTGAGGATCATGTGGGGAAAAAAATATAAAGGAAAGGAATTAATCAAAGGAAAAGAAAGCACATTCTGGCTTCTGCTAAACCCATGGGTTTCTTTTGTCCCACCCTATTGGTTTAACCAAATGGATACTATGAAAGAATATCACAGAGGTGTTGGTGCAGAAACTACCTCTCCTCAAAAGGAAAATCCTCGGGAAGTAATATGTCAGGAATACTTGTCTTGAGATCAAAGCCAATTTAGACTACAGATTTTCACGAAGCAGTTAAGCGTTTATAGCATTCAGCTATAAATATACCACCAAAGGTAATAAAGTATAAATGCTTAAAAAATATACCCTTAGGAGAGATGGTATCTTCATAATCAGGTTAAGAGCTCTTAAAAAAATCATCAACAAACTTTAAATTTTGATCTTCCTTGTAAACCTATGATCAGTTCAGGAAAGAGGGTCCAATTATGTCTACTGAGAACTAGGCAGCTCCTGAAAGAACAAACTAATTGGCACTAACGGCTGCCCTTCGATTCTGATAATAGACCTTAATCGTCGCCTTAAGAGGAATTCTAAGCTCAGGCACACTAATAGATGCCCAGCCCTCAGGGGGCTCCAAGGTGGCTGGCCACAGTCCGTGTTTATGGCACAAGCACAGCCCTGAAGCGTTTGTCCTGGGCTAGAAACCCTGCCTCAGGTCCTTCTGCCACACGCAAGTGTTGCGTCAGGACGAGACAAAACACAGATCACACTGACGTTACAAACAGAGGCACCGCTCATCCCTGCCTTGCCACTGAATAATCATCACTGGACTTCAATCGGGCAACCAAAGCAATTACAGCTAACAAGTTAAAAAAAAAATTCTCCAGTTTGAAATGTGATTTGGTCTTTCAGGGAAATGTGACCTGAATCAGAGATTAGTGAGATGGTGCAGACTTTCTTGTACTGGCATGAGACAAATTCTGCCTGTTGTGAAACACTTCAGAGCAGGCCATTATCCTAAACCTTGCACATATCTGTCTTAAAAGTAAGATCAACCTCAATGCTTCAAAGATGAAATGCAGTAATGATACCATAGCCCATATAAACATCTGTTTCAAGGTTTACGCCAGACTAAAACAAAATAAAAGCAAATGCTTGGAAAATTATAAGTCTCTGCTATCTCTAATTCTTACAATCGTACTATCAAGTTTATACATGCTTTATTTTTACTTATCATTGTTATTAAATAACCCTTGACATTTATTTTGTTGGCATGTGTTAATAAATACACGTATGCATTCCCGAGAGAGCAAGGGGAAAACTGCAGTCCAGTGTACTTTGTATGAAGCCAATTAAGACACTGCCTCTAGGGCCTCGAGACTCCAGGCTGCAGAAACGGTTGCTGTGGAAACAAATTTGCCCCAGCATTTCTGGCAGAGCCAGAACCTACTGACTAGCGTGTCCAGATAGAATCTAGTGAAAAGAAGACTCCCCTCCCATAATTTGGGCACCATTCTAGGAAGTGTATTATAAACTACAAAGGAAAAACGACATTGCATACACAATTTATTTTACTTTAACTTGGTGTCTACTTTTATTCAATCATACAAATTTCAAAGGGGATTCCTGAATAAATCTTTTACTTAATTTACCTTTGGCAGAAACAACAGATTGCAAAACACTTCGTAACTTCTCATTTATATAGCCTTTTCTCTTTGAAAGTTTTGTAGCATATTAGTATTTTCAAAACAATACTTGGACAGATGTGCTTTGAAAGTTAACTGGTAATGATGTGATTTATATTATAGCTTATTTGAGAGAGTAATTACTTAAAAAGGACAAACTAGACATGTATTTCTTTTAAAAAATACAATTTTTGGTCATGTGAATGATTCATGTTCAGATTTCAAAAATAGAAAACATCCTAAAGTGCATCATTTCATTTATAATATAACTCCTTGAAATTATAGCAATCTGCAGTGTAAACAGTAGAGCAGAGAATACCAAACTAACTATATTGTAGGATTATGTACCGTCTTTAAGTGTGTGGATTAAACCAGGGTGCTTTCAACATACAGCTCATGCTTCTAGATGATTAGACAGCAAACTTAAAGGTATTTTCCCCCTACTCCTAACTTGAACAATTTTTAACCAACAGAGAGCCACTACCTCAAAATGGAAAATGCTGCTACAAACCTAATCAGACCAGTTAGTTTCTCAAGAACCCACCTTGGAAAGTGACAACTGATCAGGAAGACTTTTCTCCGTTGTTATTATTATTAAAGAAAACAAAATGGTACCCTTTGCTGTCTTGTTCACCCTGCACCATTATCTTCAAAAGGCAGAGCCTGCTCAAACACCTTCTCTTGGCAACGAGTGGCTGGTGGGCAGATACCGGTGCTCAACCTCCCAGAGCACAGAGGTGCGCTAGGATATACAGGCAGAACTCATTTTCCTTAGTGCAGACACAAAAGGTCAGAAAGTACTAACCAATCACCAGATAACATCAGCACACTGAGGTGATGGATGGTTTGGTGTCTTAAATTCCCTGGTCCCTCCAAAATGTCTATACAGATAGCTCTGCAACACCGTCTTTGAAGAAACTATCATTGTAACTGGCCACACACCATTATTTTCTCTTTATACAGGATCTTAAAAACAGTGTGATTTAGGTTCTGCCTTGGGCTGTGCTCTGAGGGCTACACTTATCCTTCAGTTAGAGAAGATTTTTGGTGCAGGTTTACTTTAAAAAAAAAAAAAAAGTAAGTACACAGAAGGCTTAAACTACAGGCTCTTTCTCTCTCATGATCCCCTACACTTAAGCTAGGAATTAAGCAAGACCTTTTGTCTAGCTAGAGTCAAAACCAAACCAAATAGACTTTTGGCCTTCTCCTTGCTTAAGTGTTTGATGATAAGTTCTGAAGCTGATAAGTGTAGTCAACGTTCAGGCAAGAATTCTCTTCACTGCTGCCTAACTGAAAAATCAGCACGGATATTAGCTACTTCTCTATCCCATCTGTCCTCTGCTGATGGCCCAGCCCTAGTCAGGGATCAGTTCTCTGTCATCTGAGGACATCTCAAAGAAACACAACATCAGACAGAGGACTGCACTGTCATCCCAGGCAGGTGCAGCTTCCATCTACCCAAGAGCTGAAGGAGAAGCAATTCACACAAGTGGGGAAAGGCGTGGCTCCGTGGAAAGGTCACAAGAATGGCCGAGGCAGCAAACAGGGCTCCGATGCAGGCTCCCACTGGATGGCATCCGCAGAGAACACGAATGTGCACAGCAAGTTCGCTCTCCAGGGGAAGTCCTGAGCTTGTTTTTGTCACAGTTAGACAGAGAATGCTGTTTCTCAGTTATCCAAGGAAGAACAGTGTACATCCTCTGCAGATGAGTATGTCTTCATGTAGTGATTCACCGCTGCCAGCGTCAGCAAGCTTCCACTGCAGTGTGTATGTGTGTGTCTGTGTGCACACAGGTGTGCAGAGATCTTGATTTTCCCTTGCAAAATTTTGGCATAGGGGTAGGTGGCCTCCTTCCACCTAGATGGTTTCCAAGCAGGCAATGGAAAGGGGCTGACCCCTAGGGCCTGCAGGCAGGAGGGCGCAGGTCCAGCTCCAAGGCTGCCTTCCAGTTTCTGCCCAGCTGCTATTTACCAGGAGAGGCGGGGGGAGGGGAGGGAGGGGGACATTCCCCCTGCGTTCCCCCACCCCCTTGCTCGGATGGGGCTGACTCCTCACATGGACTTGGAATCAGTGTCTCTCTTGCTGATGAGCACCTCCAAGAGTCTCAGTTTTGCCTTAATGTGCTTGTACTCGTTGTATTCTTCAGCCATTGGAGTGCGGTCTTCCTTCTGGACATTTCTAATGGAAACAAAGAGAAAAGGGGCTAATGATCAGGCGGTGTCTCTCCTAGAGGATACTGTTTATCAGTGAGTTATCATCATGTGGAAATTTGCAGTTTATCGCCCCACAGAATCAGCGTTGCCAAGCATCACTGGTATCAAGACTGGAGCTGTGTTTAGACAAGCAGTGAAAGACACAGTCCCCCCATGGCACCATGCGACTGAGTTTTAGAGTTACTCTGGCATCTTGAAAGACAGGATGGACTAAGAAACACAGAAACTCTCTCTGTTATGGCTACATGTAAATTCACACTAAGAGTCTCCATATACTGAAAGCCTTTATTTATACTTAATGCTTTCTCATTTTTACATACTTCATCTAATGAACCATTTAATTTCTAATTAGTAATTGGTATACTCAAAAAAAGTTAATACTCCTACTTATTATAAAAATCAGTCTTGGAATGCAGCAATTGGATCAGAGAATACTCATAAGCCTTTAAAGTTTAGTGAGTAATTTTATATGTATACTTTTATATGCCCAAGGACTATAACTGAGAGCTGATTACAGAGTGAGCACCGTGCTCGTGAATCTGTGACCTAACATATCAATACAACCCGCAGGAGGACCTGAAGAAGCGCTGCTCCTCCCCACATCCTCAGCCGCTGTCTGGGGCTGCTCTGCTTCTCATCGCACTTGGAAATGTACACGTCAAACATTCAAACACCAGGCTTCCTTTCCTTCTTATTCAAGAGCAAAAACGGGAAATGGGATAGCTTAGGGTTCATTAATTTTGCTTGGTGAACTGATTTTATTCCTGTTCTGCCTGCTCAAGGAAGGATCCTGGATGACTCCCAGAAGAGGGCAGGGAAGGGAAAGGGGGTGTGTGACCCCAAATACATACTTCACCTAATGAACCATTTAATTTCTAATTAGTAATTGGTATACTCAAAAAAAGTTAATACTCCTACTTATTATAAAAATCAGTCTTGGAATGAGCAATTGGATCAGAGAATACTCATAAGCCTTTAAAGTTTAGTGAGTAATTTTATATGTATACTTTTATATGCCCAAGGACTATAACTGAGAGCTGATTACAGAGTGAGCACCGTGCTCGTGAATCTGTGACCTAACATATCAATACAACCCGCAGGAGGACCTGAAGAAGCGCTGCTCCTCCCCACATCCTCAGCCGCTGTCTGGGGCTGCTCTGCTTCTCATCGCACTTGGAAATGTACACGTCAAACATTCAAACACCAGGCTTCCTTTCCTTCTTATTCAAGAGCAAAAACGGGAAATGGGATAGCTTAGGGTTCATTAATTTTGCTTGGTGAACTGATTTTATTCCTGTTCTGCCTGCTCAAGGAAGGATCCTGGATGACTCCCAGAAGAGGGCAGGGAAGGGAAAGGGGGTGTGTGACCCCAACCCTAGACATGCCATTTGAGAGGCTTCATTCGTGTCAGATATGAATCAGCCCCTGAAATCTGAAGTCCCTGACGGTTCTAAACTTGCATGATAGTTATTGATTCCCATCAATCAAATCAATTAAATCAATTCCCATCAATTCCCATCAATTAAAATGTGCACAAGTTACATAATTATAGGATGTCTGTGCATAATGTGATTATAAATATATGGACAAAAATAAAATAGACAAACCAAAAATACGCTTGGAAAGAAGACTGGAATGAAACAAATCAAAATGTTAATCCTTTGGTTTGTCTTTGGTATTGGAATATTATTTTGGGCTTCCCCAGTGGCTCAGTGGGTAAAGAACTCGGCTGCAATGCAGGAGACACAGGAGACATAGGTTTGATCCCTGGGTCGGGACGATCCCCTGGAGAAGAAAATGGCAACCCACTCCAGTATTCCTGACTGGGAAATCCCATGGACAGAGAGGAGTTGCAAAGAGTGAAATTGCAAAAAATGACTGAGCAACATGGCATGCATGCATGCATGATTATTTTGAATGTTATTTATTTTATCTAAGTTTTTAAAAATATCCGACAATTCACAGAAAAAGAAAAGCTGATATTTAGGTATAAAAATTCATTGAAAAGTCATTACAGGACAGATCCAAGTCAGAAATCCTAAAATAAATTTATACAACAATTGAAATCAACAGAAATATAGTAAATTTTAAATGCTAAAATTAATTTTTATAGTATTTTTATTTTCCAAATCTTTTGAGAATTATGAAAGGGGAGTTAAAGAGAAACTGTATTTATACTGTTTAAACAATTTGATTACAATAAAACATTTTAAAATGATAAACTCAGCTCCAGTGTACGAGAAGGAAACCTATTCTCTGTTCCACCCTATCTTCTGCTGACCTCAGTAACACATTCTGTGTGTGGTCACTTTTGCAAACACAGAAAACTATGCCGCCAAAGGCTGCATGACGACGATAAAATTGCGTCTTGAACCCACTGGGACCCTATCAACCAGGCGGCCTTCCTGCTTCTGGTGTATTCCTCATGACTTGACAACTCAAGTTTAAAAGGAGCTTAAAATGAGCTTTGAAAATGAGCTTAAAAACCAGCAAGATCTAGAGTACCCCTTTTCCTTATTCCTCTTTCAAGTTTATCAAGGTTAAAAAAGCAAAACCAGAAATCAAAACCAGTGCTGTCCACCAGAAACTTAGCTTTTCTTAGATTAGAATTTGATGTGACAGGTTAGTTTTAGAAATGTCAGCTGAATCTGTATCAGTCTTGGATATTAGCCAAGGAACGTTTCATCCTGAAAGACCACACACACCTCACCATCTCACAGTAAACCTCGAAGGAGCCCTGGGCACACAGCCAAGGACCAGGTTATAGGAAGCAGGGAGGGTTGTTCCCAGGTGGGAGGCTTTGCACAGACATGACGGAGGAAAAAGAGGGCTGCACGTGAGGAGGAGGAGGGGAAGAAAGACAGGCACTGACCTTCCATTTTGCCTGAAAAAATTGTCTTCAAAATCACGAAGTTTCTTTCGAATCCTTTTCTTTTCTTCTCTCATTTCCTGAAGGTGTTCCAAGAGTTCTGGTCTAAGAGGGGCAGAAAATTTTCAAGAAAATTGAGTTAAATCTGAATTGTTATAAATATAGTGCTTGTGCAACTAGATAGGGGTTAGAGAGAATGGGAAAAGCGCATAGATGCAGGAGCTGTTGAGGGAGCTATGGGTCACAGAAATGGATGCCAAAGCTTCTGCTATGTATAAACTCTTCAGGCTTGTGAAATCCCAGGGCACTCTGTTATGCTTTGCTTTGAAAGAAAGAATGCCATCTGTACTCGGTGTGTATTACATGGCGAGCTGTGACACACAGATGCAGGTCCCCTACAAGAGACTTTCCCTTTGTTTAAGCAAGATCTCAGATAACATGGGATGAAGCTTCTAAAAACATTGAGCCAGGAGTTAGATAAACAAACAAACAAACTCTGTTTCATCCATAGAGATACACCCTAGGCAAGTCATTTATGTTTTGCCATTTAGTACAAAGGGTAAAAATAGTATGTCAGAAAATTATTTTCATCATAACATTCTAATAACACCACCAAAACAACATACATTGAAGCAGCATGGAGATTTGAAAGTCCGGTGTCCTGGCTGCATTTTGATGGTATTTTATCATCCATTGGGGAAATAAAACCATCAGCGTCATCTTCAAATTGGTCCAGAAAGCAACGTGCGCTGAAATCGGTTTTCAGGGTGACCATGAAGTCTGGCTTCGTGTAGTTATCATCTTCTGAGCCTTCCTCTTCTTCCTGGAGATGCACAGCAACCCTAATAAAAATCTGGTGACTTTTTAAGGCCCTCTTTCATTACTAGTATCATTTCATAGTCATTTAATTATCCAGACCCCATACAGTTTCTTCTACATATCTATGTTTAGCAACACATATGCACATGATGGATATGCTATTGAGTATCTATATATACACAGAAATTAAGACAAACACTAAACACAGCTACTCAATGCGGGAAAAAACTATAAAAAATTAGTATACAGTACAATTAACAGTTGTTAATTGTTAAGGCTGAGGGTAGGAAGGAAAAAAATCATCAGAATTTATACCCAAAATCAAATGAAGCAAACGAATCTAAAAATTCTCAGCATTATGACAATATATAATAAAATTCACCAGCAGAAATCAGTGCTTTAAAGATTTCACTAACTTATGTGTCTCAATTATTTTTATTAGGCTAGGAAGAATTTCAGAAATTCAATAATACACCCTTTCTATATAAAAGGTGAGGTTATGAAATATTTGTGGTTGCTTGATAAACAGAATTTTAGGAAACTTTTGAGAAAGTCAAAACATTTACCTTTCCATTACTGGACTCATGAAACATTTCTTTTTCAAAGAATTTCTAAGGGCCACAGCTGTATTTTCCAGCATCCAAGACTCTTAAGAAAAATGTGATATTCTCTACCTTGATAAAAATGTGGTTAGAAAAATAATGAGGTCAAATGACAATATGTTGGTGTCAATTTAAAGCTACGTGAGTCTAAGAAATGATGTCAAATCTGAAAGAAAGCTTTTAAAGGAAATAATTCACTGTCAAAATGTAGTCAGACAAGAAAAGAATATCTTAATATCTTGAGAAATTAAAAAAATTGGTTAGGCATTCAGCTACATGAACAACAGGATCATGACATCAGTTGCTAGGTAAACTGAGTGGCTTCAGGGCCAGTGCAGCGGATGGCGCCAAGTACATGATTCAAACTGTGCGTGCTGATTCTGAGTTTGGTATGTTTATGGTGGTGCCTCTGAAATCATGTGAATGGATAAGCAAACAGGCAAAAGAAAAGGACTGTTACACAGCTACAATAAAACTACTGCTATGAAGATATGAAGGTAAAGTTGGCAAAAACTAGGTGGCCTTCCTAGATTCTTTCTGCTGTCACTTCGGATCTTCAGTCTCTTTTCTTGATCCATGGAAGTAAAAGCTTCAATATTAGTTTCTAAAAATTAAAATCGTTTTACAATTTACAGGGAAAAAGTGGCTTTTCCATTAATAGTTGAAAAGTTTCTCTCTTTTTTTTTGTAAGGAAGTGGCAGGTCCCATTTACACTGTTTTTTTCTCACAATTGAGATAATCATGTAGGGTACCTGGCCAGGTACACCTGGCACATGGATAGTGCCAGCCTCTTTCCTCCCCTTCCCTGGTGGGGAAGGAAACCAGGTGGGATCTGGCATTGTTCACTGCTGTCCCCGAACTCGGCCAATATCTGCTTGTATAGGGTGTTCAATAAATGCCTGTGGTTTCAGTAATTCAGCTTTAAAAGAGAAATACAAATTTCTATTAAGAGTATATTAGGGAATTCCTTGGCAGTCCAGTGGTTAAGATTTTGCCTTCCAGTGCAGGGGGTGCGGGTTCGATCCCTGGTCAGGGAGTGAAGGTCCCACACCCCTTGTGGCTAGGAAACCAAAACATTAAAAAAAACCTCAAAAAACAGAAACAATATTGTAACAAATTCAATAAAGACTTTAAAAATGGTCTACATTAAAAAAGTGTGTGTGTGTGTGTGTGTGTGTGTGTGTGTGTGAGAGAGAGAGAGAGAGAGAGAGAGAGATATGTGTTAGTCGCTTAGTCCTGTCTGACTCTTTGCAACCCTACAGACTATAGCCTGCCAGGCTTCTCTGTCCATGGGATTCTCCAGGCACAAATACTGGAGTGGACTGACATTCCCTTCTCCAGAGGAACTTCCCAACCCAGGGATCGAACCCTGGTCTCCTACATTGCCTGGGTCAGATAAGAAATCAAGTCAGGGGTCCAAGCTTTACCAATCAGATCCCAAGGTCTTGAGAGAGCTCAACAAAGGGAAACTACATCCTGCACAGAAAGGAGAATCAATGTTTCCAGAGACAAAGCTACACAAAGCTATTCTCAGTAAGCTGTGGAAAACACAGGGGAAAAGAAACAGCAAAAGAGATCTTCAGATTATAAGACCATCAGGTTGCTGTGGATACTGAGTAGATTCTGAGAAGGTATCAACAAGGTAGACTGAGTAGATTCTAGAAGGCATCAACATCTAGATAACATATGAGCAACTGAAAAAGAATCAGTGATCAACAGTGACTAACACTAGTTTCTTGAACACAAATCAGGAAAGCTAGCCATTTTTCCCTTTTTGATAGGACTGGCAGGATATCTGGATTTCAGTAAAGACTGAGGGACAATGACTGTGAAAGGAAAGTTGACTGTGAACATTTACCCAGAGTGCCGCTGCAATGCTGACGTGAATCTGCAGGGACGCCTCGAGCCAGGAGGCTTTACCTGACCCAGCCTTTTCAGTATTTATCAACCACTTGGATATGGCACCAAAGATAGTCACTAAATGTGTAGATGACACAGTGGGTAAGTGTGTTAGAATATAAAACCTAGATGTACTCTATTTCATCACTCTGGGATAGAACGAAAAGTAAGAAAGTGGAAAACTTCAAGGTCCTATAATTAGATTACAAAATAAAAAATCTGGACGTATGGACACTAAGTAATCCTTGGAAAAGGAAGCTGGGCGTTATATAAATCAACACTGAGATGGGACCACAGGCCATGGCTTTCAACTAGGAACAGGTTTGCCCCCTATGGGACTTTTGGCAAAGTCTGGAGGCATTTTGGTTGTTAGACTGGGGTGGAGGAGGCCAGACCCCCCCCAACCAAGAGTTATCTGGGACAAATGTTTACAGTACTGAGGTTGAGACATCCTGTCCTAGAAAGACTAAGATGAACTTAGGGCACGCTGACAGTCACGTAGGCATAGACTTAGTCATCGAGATCAAGGTCAGGGTTGGTCCTTGGTCTGCTGTCCTGCTAAACCACTAGAATAATATTCAGTTCTGGGTATCAGTTTGTAAGAGGGATACAGACAGACTGGTGTGTGTGTAGAGAGCAGGGCCACAGAACTGTGGGAAGGTCTGGAGCCCATATCACACGAGACAGAGTAAGAAGAACCTGGAGGAAGAGTGTTCACAGGGTGTTGGCGTGAGCAGGGCAGGTGGCTCTAAATATGGAAGTCTCTCACGGAAGAAGCTGTATGCTGAGTCCACACTGCTCTGGAGGTAAAACTAAGGCCCTAAGCAGAAAGTCATACAACGGTAATTATTTTCATTAATTATGATATTTTATAGTTATTAAATGTATACATTCTACAATTACATATTATATAATTACTATGTTGTTTTTGATCATTTAAAAAATGGTAGTTATAAAAACTAATTAGTTTTTAGCTATTTCACACACAGCTGGTGTCTTCCCATAAGCATTTAAAACCAGGGACAGCTTTCAAACAGTTTAGATAAATCTTCTCTGCACACACAAACACCAAATTCTAAAATGTATCAGAACTGCTGAGAATTAATACAGTCCAAATTCATGCTGATAAACATGGCCAACTGGGACAAAATGAACTAAAGGACAACACTATTTTCAAGAGCAACGTAATCACTGCAAAATTATCTGAAATTTTGACCATCGTGAGGGCCCGCAGAAGAGCCATGGCCAAAACATAGTTGTGAAAAAAATAAACCAAGCTAAGGGATAAGATTTCGAAGGAAATCCTCTTTCAAAAACAGCTTAATTCATTTATCTACCATTTGTTTAATGAGGTAATTATTAAGTGTCATATGTTGGATGTGTAAAGAACACATTTTTATCTAGAAACAGTTTAGCTCAAGCTTCTAAGAGAAATATGCTGGTTTTCACACACACAATCACCCACATTTCTTTAATTATGGTGATTTAATTCTTGTGTGAAACGATCAGCTAGACAAAATTTGTCTTCACTAACATCAAGTCTTATTGTGAGAAAATGGCTCTAATTTTGAAGATACAATCGAGCAAATTTGCCTAAATTTCACATTTACAGAATTTTTTATAAACAAGTTCTGTTGAAAAGAATATGGACAGGGAGCACAATCATTGTCTAACACCTTAAAGTGAGGGCTATGACGCAGTTAAGCTCCCTGAGAGGTAAAAAAGAACAGAGTAAACAGAAGGGACAGCTTTGTAGCTTCTGGTTCCCTACCTCAAATTCAGTGGAAGAACTAGGCAAGAAAATGGAGTAGTTCTCATGGGAACAAGGACCCCACATTTTGAAATAATTATTTCTAAGTTCATTAAATAAATGACACCCCAGGATTGAGGCTGCCACAGAAATATGACAAGAGTGAAACTCGTAAAACTCACTTCTCCTTGGAGTTTTACTGCCCTTTCTTACTTAACTGCTGAAAAAACAATCACTGATTAAAAAATAAAATATTTGTCTTTTCATCCCTAGAGCCCTGTGTATGGCAGTCAGTGTGTTCAATCATCTAGAAACAAAAATACGAAAGAGGCTGATTCTAGTCCAGGCCAGTTAGATCTCTACAACTCTCTGGACACAGAGAGTACCCCCATTCGAGCAAAAAGTAGCCACTGAGGACGAGGTCTGTCTGCATACAGTCCTTGATTACTGCTGGGGAAAAGATTAGAGCGTATGTTCTAGTCCACTGCTTGTCACAGGCCTACATTCCCACATCAAGGACAGATTATGAAATTAGCACCAAAGATGAAATGGGCCAGGGGGGGAGGCAAGAGGAAGGAGGAGAGTGGGTAAAACTATACCCGCAAATCTGTCAAAGAAAAGTAAGTTTTTTGTCTATAAAATCATTATTTTTTTATCACACGCTACATATATTGCCTCTGTTAATTTTGTGTTTTCTATAAACTCAGTAAATGAGATTCTTTTTTTTTTAAAGAAAGTTATCCAATGAGTTATTTTGACAAAATTTCAGAGTACAGAAAATCCATTCCTCCAACGAGGGGAAACAAAACGGAAAAACATTGTAAAACAAGACAGATTCCCACAAGCAAAGTAAAAAGCAAACAAACAGCAACGTACAAAACAGTGAGGGAATGAAATGAAGCAGAGGAGATCAGCTGGCCTAAAGCGTAAAGAGGACTGTTTGAAGTTGGTTAGAAGCAGCGACTGAGTTTTAGGGGAGGTTGCAGGAAGCCGTCACCAGGGGCGCAATCACAGCGCCTTTGGGTCCCGGGAGGGGCATCGGGACCCTAGTGCAGGTGTAGCAGGCGGTTAGCAGCTGGAGGTCTTCACCTTTATCTCCTTGAAGAAGGAAGCAGTTTCGCCCTCGATAATTGGCTGCAGCAAAGGGCTTCTCCGCTTGCTGGAGGGGGAACCCTGCGACAGGTGTTAATAGGCAGGTTACATGGCAGAAAACCAGAAACCAACCAAAGTTCTCGTCCAACTGGCTGCTTTACTTCAGAGCCTGCCCGCCCACCCCACCAACCACAGAGGCCACACAGGAGCAAGGACGGCACGCAAAGATGCTAACCAAACACACAGAAAGACTCCTGCCGCCTCCCTCTTTCCTCCTGGTCACCATAACCTCCAGAGCAGCTAATAATAAATACTGCACGCTCATCACGTGAGGCAAAAGGTTACAGACACAGGCTGTACATTCACCCTATTTCAGGCCACTAAGGGCTCCTGACTGGAGAATGAAAAGGGTTCCTTAAATTTAATCCTTTTGGTGGTTAGTTTACTTATATATTCTGCAGGAAATTTCTAGAAAGGTAGCTTTCTCCAAACACACCTGGCTGAGGTCCCTGAACCCTCCTCTGTTTGTCTGAACAAATACACTGTTAAAAGACATATAAGGAGCACATCTTGGGCCTAGAAATAAACAAGAAGATATAAAGCCGGAATAGAAGAGCAGCCGCTAAAAGGAATACGCATTTCAGCAACAGCATAAAAGTGAGGCCGTGTCTGCTGGCTAGAAAGTCTAAAGGCCAACAGATTCCAAAGCTCCAGGGTCCCAGGAGACGAGAGCCCTGAAACCGAGGCAGAGGTCCCCCACGAGATGGACGGGGTGCGACCACTACCCCCACAGCTGGGCTGGCATCAGGGATGGCAAGCTGGCCAGTGCCCAAAAGGCTTTTTCCAAGAACTGAGAGCCAGTCTCTGCTCCCTACTCTTGACAAAATCCCAACTCAGAGGCCCAAAGCAGCGAAATCCAAGGATGGTGGCCCCCCTTTTCTTTACCTCACTCTTTCCCACATCTCCAAAAGCAGCAGTTCCCTCTCCTGAGTTCCTTACAAGATTTCTCCCTGGGTATCACTCCAGCAGAGGGTGGATCTCCATCTTGGAGGCAGAGCGAAGAACACTAATCGAGGCCCCTATGGACAAAGAGGCCCTGGGGGAGGCACAGCCATTTCCCAGATGCTCTAAGGGGAGTATGGGGAAGCTGACCCAGCACGGGTCAGACGGAAGCATACGGCCAAAGCTTGTGCACCTAAGGAGGGGAACAAACCGTCAGCTTCAGATTCGCTCATTTTTGGCAAACGTCACCTTGGAAGTCTTTGATAAATTTTTCATCCTTCAAGTTTAGGGGCCACTGATATTAATGGCAGGTTCAACTATGAAAGACTGTTATCTCATGAGAAGGCAACTTAGTGCCCTAATAACACAGCCAGGAAGTCAACAACCGGGCGTGGGGTACTCACAATGATGGGGATGGTGCTGGCTCGGGATAGGATCTGTTTGACCAGGCGGTACCTGTCGTACAGCGGCTTCATAACCTGACGCTCACTCTTGCTCACCTGAAAGGCAAGAACAGGAGGGCTTAGAAACCTGCTCCTGTTGGCCGTGCTGACCGAGCATGCTGTGGCCTGAGAGAAGGAACAGGAGGTTCAACTGAAGACTCACTGCTCTTGTAACATTTATTTAAACTGATACCATGAGTCAATGAAAACCTAAAATATCTACTTTGGCTGCAAATCACTTGAAATCACTCCCTCAGAAGTATCACTTTTCCTCAGAACTGTGATCCTTATTAACTATTAGTTTCCTATTTAAGATTCTGGAAGGTTCAGAGTTCCAGATGACTCACTATCTTCTAGGTCCTGGGAGGAAGAAAGCATGCATTAATGTTTCTATTACACTGCTTGCAGTTCTGTGACCATTTCTTTTAAATGTCTCTCTTCCCTATGGAACTGTGTTGTGTTTTTAGGGACAAATGCAAGCAAACAGGCTTTCAAGGAATATATGCTGACAGAATACGTGGATTCACTCCTCTCTGTGTCCCTAATATCTGGCTCAGGGCCCAAACCTATTTAAAGGACAGACTCTAATAGTGAGGAGAAATCGAGCCCAGCTCCCCGGCACAGTATCTGAAGCCCCATCACCTCCTCCCCGTCATAACTCAAGCTCCGGAAGGAAGCTAGGAGGCGTCACGCCTCCTTG
Source organism: Madoqua kirkii (assembly GCA_006408675.1). Taxonomy (NCBI): domain Eukaryota; kingdom Metazoa; phylum Chordata; class Mammalia; order Artiodactyla; family Bovidae; genus Madoqua; species Madoqua kirkii. Next base: position 13,039 of record SJYC01021763.1, on the reverse strand, counting down.
TCTGGCTCCCTCTGTCTTGGAGCTCCTCCTCTCTGCTCTTCAGTTTGCTGAATTCCAGATCAAGAGCCACCTCCCTCCCTGTGCAGCCTTCTTCCGACACGCCCCATTCTGGGAGACCTGTACATTCTCTCCTTTGAGTCACCTAATACAGCCCGTGTGCATCTTATAATTCACATATGCTTTGCCATGGATGGAATGTTTATGTTCAACTCACCTGCCCCCATGCTCCCACTCCCAATTCATAAGTTGAAAATGAAGCCCTGATGTGATGGTTTTTGGAAGTGAGGTCTTCAGGGAGTGATTAGGTCATGAAGATGGTGCCCTCATGAACGGGATTAGTGCCCTTATAAAAGAGACCAGAGAGCTCCCTCACCCCTTCTGTCATGCTATGAACTGGGAGGTGGGCCCTCAGCAGACACCAGCACCTTAATCTTGGACTTCCAGCCTCCAGAACTGTAAACTGTTCTGGTAACTATTTCAGTGCCTGATATGATAAAAATACCCCATAAATATCTGCAAAATGAGTGAAAGAATATTTCAAATCTAGACAGGTATGCCAAATTCATAAGGATGCATTTGTTTATTACTAAAATGGAGTAAGAGATGACACATATTTGTTTCAAGTTTGCTGTTGTTCTTCTGCATTTTATTTCCATTGTACACATAAGGCAAGGCTTACAGATATGAGGAAGTATTAGCTCTGACCATCTCTCTTATGGGCCTTCAACTTTGAAGGCAAGTCTGGATAATGCATGAACTGATCACCCTTTGCTACCTGTTTTTTATTTGCCTTTCTCAAAGTGATCAGCAATAAGTGAACCTTGGATAAATCTCACAAGCCAAGACAGGATACTGCCAACTTGTGGTATTTATTTACTGCCATCTTGCAGATTCATTTTCTGCCATAAGCAATAACTTATTTCCATCTTTTTCTGTTACCAAAATATCAAGAGGTGGCATTTTCTTGCTTTGACTATCTGTCATAGTAAAAGGAGTTTTATATTTGGTATTTCATAAAGTATGACTGTCAGAACTGGAAGGGAACATAAGAACTATTTCATACAAAAAAAAAAAAAAAAAGAGTGAGGATCAAACCACAGGTACTACTAGAACATACCTACCAAAACGGCTAATGTGAAAGACAGTTTCCAGTGTCAGAAATAATGCTGGGCAACTGGAATTCTCTCTCAGTACTGGCAAGGCTGAAATACTTTGCAAAACTATTTGGCAGCATCTCCTAAACTAAACATATGACTCATCAATTCCATCCTTAAGTACACACCAAACAAACCTGGATTAAAATTTACCAAAAGACACATATCAGAATGTTCAGAGCAGCACTATTTATAGCACCACCAAACTGGAAACCATCCGTATGCCCAACAATGGCAGAATGAATATTTTAAGTTTCCCAAACTGAATACTACACAGCTGTGAAAATGAACAAATACAGCTATATGCAGCATTAATCTCACAAAAATAAAGCCAAGCAAAACAAGCCAGACATCTAAGAATATAAACTGTAAAGTCCTAATTATTATAAAGTTCAAAAATAAGGAAAACAAATCTATAAGGTTAGAAGTTTTTGTTGGTGGCGTGGAAGGTCATGGTATTGACTAGAAGGGGACATAAGGGCTTTCAAAAGGTTGGCCATTTTTAATTTCTTGATCAGGATGTTGATTACATGGATTTGTCTACCTTTTGAAAATTACCAAGATATATAATTAAAATTTAGGCTCTTTTCTGTACTTATACTTCAAGAGAAGTTGAACAATAGCCACAAATAAGTGTGAGGAATAGAAATAAATCACTTGGGTAATCTCACATGTAAAATGACAAAATTTAGGAGTGGAACACATGGAATAGTTTTTTAAATACAAGATGTACCCACTAAATGTACTGCACATGAGATTAAGGTACATCCTAATTGTCAACATATGACATGTGGTGAAATATTACTGTATAAGAAACAATAGATATTTAGTGACCAAAAGACATATGAAAAATAAAAATAAGGAGCAAGCATTTCCTCACTGAGGAATAGCATCCTATTACTATATCTGATGCTAGAACAACATGGGTTTGAATCCATGGGTCCACTTGTATGCAGATTTTTTCAATAGTAAATACTGCATTACTACACAATCTACCACATGGTTGCCTCCATGGATTCAGAATGTTGGATAGGGCAAAACCATGGAGACAGAGTGCTGGCTCTAAGTTATACTCAGATTTTCAACTATGCTGAGCGTTGAACAACTCCCAACTCCTGCGTTATTTCAAGGGTCAACTGCAGTTGCTTCACCAAAACATTTCTGGATTGTGAAAGGAGACTTACTGCTAAAATTAGACCAACATGGAAAATTCGACAGAATCAATTTTCTTTGTTCGAAAACTAAATTTCCTAGTTAGAGTAGATGAAGCGGATCGCTGGTTTACATTAGTATCTGGCTTTGGGGCTGCTTAGTCACTCAGTTGTGTCCGATTGTTTGTGACCCCTAGACTGTAACCCGCCAGGCTCCTCTGTCCATGGGATTCCTCAGGAAAGACGACTAAAGTGGGTAGCCATGACCTCCTCTACGGGATCTTCCCGACCCAGGGATTGAACCTACACCTCTTATATCTCCTGCATTGGCAGGCAGCCTCTTTACCACTAGCATTACTGGGACAGCCCATATTTGGCATATAACACTGATATTTAGATTTCCTGTGAATTGCTCCTTTTAAAAATTAATGACCCTCAGAACTCTGTTCAATATTATGTGGCAGCCTAGATGGGAGGGGAGTTTGATGAGAACTGATACATGTAAATGTATATGTATAGCAGAGTCCCTTTTCTGTCCACCTGAAACTATCACAACATCGTTAACTGGCTATACTCCAATATAACAGTTAAAAAAATTAATGATGTTTAGAACTAATCACCTGTGAGAGATCTGATAAAATCCAGTTTTTGACTATGAAGAGTCAAAACTCATTATGATAATGTCCGTCAAAGTGTTGGCATGTGATAGATCTATCTAAACACCAAAAAATCAGTGATCTTTAGGTCTGGGAAGAATACCACTTGATTTATACCAGAATTATTTTCATGACAAATGCTGTAAGCAAAGATATGGTGATACTGAAACTCAATACAACTTTCCCCCATTATCAAGCCAAGTCTCATGTAATTATCAGTGCTGGATTTGAGAGCAGAGCCAAAACCTAACCAACAGTTAGAGAAGCAAAGTGCACCTTGGTTGAACTGTTAAAAAGGGGTGCTGATATTAAGTGGACCATGGGAAAACTGCTTGGAAGTTGACATCTTTTGTTCTCCAGTCATCAGCTGCTCAGGGATTCCACTAAAACCAGTAACAGGCCTTAGAAGGAGCCAGTGAAGGTCTCAGAGCCTCAGTTTCTTGATAGGCAAAGTGTAGAATTCAGATTAGAAAATCTTTACGATCCAAAATTGTTTGAAAATGCTCTTAGGCCAAGCATACAGTATACTGTTTTTTCAACGTAATTTCACTCTTTCTCCTTCAAGTCTTTATTTAATTTTTCATTTAAGGGGTTCTTCTGAATGGCTTTCAATATGTAGGAATAGGGTTAACACTAAAGTGTATTTTTGTACACAAGTCATGACAACATCAAAATCTAGATACGCAGATCTAATGGATTTGAAAGCAGCACCTTCCACTAAATCTTTGTTTTCTGATGCAGTGAAATCTTCATCTACTGTTCTCTTACTATTCTAATTAGTTGCTGTACAAGTCTCAGATAATACATCCAAGTACAATGGGAACACCAGTCAATATTATCCATATTTAAGTAAGGGCAAGTCTCAGGCGGAAATCACAAAAGCCTGATTAGGTGAACATATTTATCTTTTGTGATGGTGTTCCACTCAGTCTCATATAAAGCTTCTCTACAGAAATACTGATTTGGTTGCTGTTAGCTGAATGGTGTAACAAAGGTGAAAGATAAAAAGAATGAAGTTTCTAACTTGAAGAAAGAGATAACATTAGCACCATGGAATATTAAAATTAGAAGAGTCTTACTTTGTAATATGAGAAAACTAAGCTCTGGAGAGCTCTCAGGAATGATCTGCCCAAGGCAACTGAGCTGGTCCAAGAACCCAGGTGGACTGACCCCAGTCCAGTTTTCTATACATTAACAAATAAGCAAGACAGAAGGAGGATCTTAACATAGTAACCACAAGACATACCAAAGATGTCATAGTATAGCACTTTCCTCTAACAGAGTTTGGCCAAGATTATCTTAAGATAAATAATTGTCTCCTTAAGATACAGATGACATCTTAAGACAAAGAATCTTGAGATAAAAATTCTGCCTCCAAGCTGAGAGTTCTGCCCATATTGAATTCACAGAGATTTCTTGTTCTGAGCAGTAGCAAGAAATTACAGTAGTCAGGAAATTACACTGCCCCAGAATCTCCTTAGTATCACAAAAAATATTCTGAATGTGTGAGGAGGTGGTACCTCTGAGTCATAAAACTGCCAGCTGGAGAAGATAAAGGAGATGGATTTTTATACCTGCTGCATTTTTGTCTCACTAATTCAGAAAATGGTGATTGTCCTGCCTTTATTATCAGGCAACAACAGTGGGCTGACTGGGCAAAGATCAGATCTTCCCAACCAACAGATAAACAAATGATACCATTTATATGTGGCTTTAGAATCTGTACTTAAATTTGAACACGATATGCTTAATGTCCGCTTAGTTCCCCCGTTTCTAAAAGACAAGACTGAAATACATCAATGAAAACCCAGAAGCTCTGTGGACCCACCCACGCTCTCCCCTCTACACCATCATCTGGGCCTGCACAAAGGGTCATGAGGGGCTGCAACTATGTGCTGTACTTCTGGGACGTGGTCTTCTGATGAGACTCTACATGTTGATAAGGACACGTTTTAATAATCACGGGGAATTACGTGCTGGTGTGTAGATGACTATGGTTTTGTTTTTCATACATGTGGGTGTCCCGTTAAAGCAAACAACCTTGTTAAACAATGTACAGAAGCAGCAGGTTCTGGCTGGTGATTCTGACTGTTGGTGTTCTTTATCCCACCAGGCTCTAAGCACCTGCTTTTCTAAAAAGTGAAGGTCTGGAACGACAGTATAGCTCTGGGAGTACTTGCATTTTTCTTTTAGAAGAGGGTGGCCCAAATGTTATGCATGAGTCCAGGGTCCAAGGCAATATCACACACGTCAGAATGAAAAGTTCACTCTGGTTTTCAGACTGGCAAGATATCAAGTGAACTCTGTTTCCCCTGAGGAAGCTGGAGTATCAGGTTCCAGAGAGAGGCAGAGAGCCTGACCTGGGACCAGGAATAAATGACACTCAAACTTCCCGGAGCATGTGTCCCCTGACCTGTGAGATGCTAGCAGGCCCAGAAATGTTCTTCCTTCATCTGCAAGAATGATAAAAGAAAGGGCCAAGGATTAATGGTTCAAACTCATATTGGTAAGAGAGCTAAAAAATGTACATTTCCTGATTCAATTATTTAATAAGAAGTAGACAGCAGAGGATCCCAGGGATGGGGGAGCCTGGTAGGCTGCCGTCTATGGGGTCACACAGAGTTGGACATGACTGAAGCGACTCAGCAGCAGCAGCAGACAGCAGAGGGCAGAACCTATAACTGTACCAGAACAGATATCTGTCATTTATGGAGGAGTCCCACCTAGCTCCCCGCAAAGCCACTCTGCCCTGCTTCTTCAGTCAGTGCCAGATAGCCTACAAGTGTGTGTGTGTGTGTGTGAGATGTCACTTAGTATCCATGACAACCTACTGTAACAAACATCTATTATGCAGACCAATCGCTGAGGCTCAGGGAGTTACCTAAGTGGCCCAGAGACACAGAGCCAGTCTCAGCAGAGCTGGGTTTGAATCTAGGGCTTCCCAGGTGGCACATGGGAAAGAATCAGCCTTCCAATGCAGGATATGCGAGAGAGTCGGGTTCAATCCCTGGGTCAGGAAGACCCCCTGAGGAGGGCATGGCAACCCACTACAGTATTCTTGCCTGGAAAATTCCATGGACAGAGGAGCCTGGCAGGCTACAGTCCATGGGGTTGCAAAGATCCCGACACGTCTAAGCCGCTCAGCACACGCTGAGAGCCTGCTGCCTGCTGACTGCCACAGTCCAGGCAGGAGGAGAGCCCGTGCTCTACTCGGACCAACAAGTACCAGGGCACACAGCCCCTGCTCCCGCAGCAAGGTGAAGACCCGAACACAGCTGACAGTCTTTAAAGGAGTCTAGCACTGTCAGACCCTGAATCCATACAATGAAAAGAGGAGGACACACAGGCCCCACCTCCTTCACGGAGGCCTGCCTGGGGGCTGTGAGGAGACTGACACCTGAGTCTTAAGTGGAGAAGGAGTTTCTCCTCTCTGTTAAAAGAGGATTAGTTCTACCTCTGCAAGCTCTGAATATCCCAGAAGAGAAGGACGGAGTTTCATAATATATCTGAGCTCCAGAGCATTTACTGTTTGGTTCAATGCCTTTAAAAAAAATCCAAGACAACAGTTGGCTTGAAACATGACCATTATCCCAGAGTGCCAGTATTTTTCCACTGTAGGGACAGGCCAGCAAAATCCATCATCAACTCCAGCATTTTCTAAAAAATTTAAACCTAATAAATTCAGAATCAAAATACCAGGTAGGCTCATTAGACAGATAACTGGCCACATGTTCTGCATCAGGTCTCATGCTAGATGCTGAGGTCCAGGTTTCCTGTTAGGCAAAAAAAATCTCAGAATCCCTGCTCTCACAGATCTTGTAGTCCAGTGCTCTATTCTCCAAATTTCTTCACCTAAAAGAGCATATTTGTGATGCAAAGACTCTCTCCATTGCATAGCTATGACTGAGACTGGAAAAGAGGTCTGTGCATTTTGGTGATATAAAAGCCCATCTGTGAATATAAACTTCCTGCTTCTTGACACCTATTTTTAAGAAGTTGTGTTGTTGGGTTTTTGACAACATTCTTAACAGAAGGTTACTAAGAGTCACTGACAAAGAGATCAGATTATGAGTTCCCTTAGGAATAGAGCGGAGGCCTGTTGAACTACTGTCTCCCCCAGGACTAACAGCAACCAGATGATAAATGTGCTTGCTGAATAACAAATTGCTTCAAACACTTCTAAAGCCACATTTTAGATTCCTCTCGGTTTTAGTTCTGCATGGCAGGTGAAACTTCTCAGCAAACATGGGTTGCAAACTGCACCGAAGAGAAACTGAATTTTAGGGCAGATCACTCGAGCTTAGCACCTTCCTTTTATAGACAAGAATTTCTAGAGCGAGTGATGACAGCTTACGGGGCAGACTCAGGGACAGGCATGTTTCTTTACTCTAGGCTTCTGTGTACCAATTCATACCACCCTCCACTACTTTCTACTCGAAGCAGGACACTAGAGACTACGTTTTACTTGCAACCTGATTTTTCTTTGGAACTTAATTAAATTTAGCACTTACTAGATAGTGGAACTCTTATCAAAGATTTAGGCTTCAAAAAAGCTTAGTTCCGGTGAAAATATATAGTAATCTAAGTATCTGGACACCTCAATTGCAAAATACTGAACACAGAAGATCCACTTCAAAGGCTGGTAATTTACTACAGTCAGAAAATTCAGTACTGATGAACCTATTTGCTGGGCAGGAACAGAGATGCAGACGTAGAGAATGAACTTGTGGACCCAATCGGGGAAGGAGATGAACTGAGAGAATAGCACTGACACGTATAAACTACCGTGGGTGAAATAGATGGCTAGTGGGAAGCTACTGTATAACACAGGGAGCTCAGCCTGATGTTCTGTGACGACCTAGACGGTTGGGAAGAGGGGGCAGGTGGAAGGAAGGCTCAAGAGACGGGGATGTATGTGTACAGATAGCCGCTTCATGTTGCATGGCAGGCAGAAGCTAACACAACATTGTGAAGCAATCATACTCCAGTGAAGAAATAACTTAAAAAAAGAGAAGAAAATTCAGTGCCTCCACATACCGGCCGGCCGTGAACGCTTTCATAATATAACAGAGCTTTCTGCAGGGCCACTTTCTCATTAGCAATCTGGTCCTTGGTCATATCCTGTATAAACACAAGACAGAGGAACGAGAGCAGGGAAAACATTTGTGAACGTCGCAACTGCTTTATTTAGTTAAACAAGTTTCCCAAAGTAAGGTTAAAAAGAATGTTTACCCAACAGCTCTCCCTAGCTTCATCCAAAGCTAGGGAATTAGCTGTTCCTGATGTGCAGCTAGGAACACAGCACAGCCGAATCATCACCTGTGAGTACTGCTTTCTCCCACGTGGTGGCAAAGGCCTGCTGGACTGAGGTCAGCAGGCCGTGAGGTGCACGGGGGCTTAGCCTAATGGCTCCAGCGATGAATACGGTTACCGGATACACATTCCCAAAGGCTTGCCTCTAATCCTCCTACCTCAGAGAGTCACCAAACTGTCTCTTAACTGAAACAACTCCATTCTGCAACCTGTACAACAGGATTTCCTGCTCTCCATTTGCAGTCCAAACCAAAGGACCTATAGTTAAAAAGCACTCTGAGCTGGTTTCATCTGCTTCTTTGGAGTCTCAGTGTGTGGAAGGGGAGGGTCAGGGAGCTAGCTATAAAAAGGTGTCACTCATCACCCTCCCCACTGGGACCCCAGAGCATGCCCTGCCACCCTACCAGTGACTGGAATGCTTTGGGATTAGCAGTTTCTCGGGCTCATCACAGAATCACACCTTAATGTCTTCCGGACGGCTGGTCTCTGCCCGCTTCTCCTGGAGCTTCCTCTGGATGGATTCCAGTGTGGCCTCCACGCTAGGCTTTATGGCTTTATCCACCAGCTCTTGCTTTTTCTCATCTTCTTTTTCAAGTTGGGAGCCGAAACTCTTGGGGAGTGTGTTGCTTCGCTGCCGCATTCTGGGGGGTAGGTCCTCCTCTGATATCTTCAGTTTGGACTCTAGGAGAAAAGATTTGGGGGTGGAGACATATGGGAATTGACGTCTGCTGAACCCAGATTGTTTTTCTTGCTGTTAACAAGTGCTTAGTCCTGTCTTTTTTTCCCCCCAGAAAGCATCTAATTATATTATTAACTGAAATCCCTGGGTTATTATTTCTTAAACTTAAGAAAATGATAATGTTTTCCTGTATTATCTAGCATGGTTTCCTAACCCTAATTCCTGAGAAAGTTTTAGTTCTTTAACATCCATGCTTTAGCCGCACCAGCCTGTAGGCTGTTCTCAGAACGAGGCCAATGTCTTCCCACACCGAATCCCATAGCATTTACAGGGATGCAGGTCTAGCACCCAAATGTTGGCCAACCTTTTCCATATGATGTATATATCTCATTTTGGAATTATTTTCCTTTGCATTCTATTCCTTTGTTTACATGATTCTATGTCTTAAAAGACAGCAAGCTCTGGGAGGGACAGGGACTAAATTCTTTTCATAAGCTATTTGTGTCTCTATATCTTCTCCTAACTCTATAGGATTGAATAGGTTCTTAAAAACTGTTGAATTGAAACCATCATTCTTAGTTATTTAAGGGAAAAAAAAAAACAAAACCCTGCAGAATTTTCAGCATCTTTGATCTGGGTTTCCCTGTGATGGAGGTCATGGGAAGATACAGAGAAAGTGTGCCCTGAATGCCAAGAGTCCTGGGAGTCAGCTTCAAGGAACCTGTCTTTCCTGGAACATTTGAGTGATAAGTGGCTCTCAGAGTAGGGTGAGATTACAGCTTCTGTCCTGGGCCTGTTCTCTGAAGACCTTGACACAGGTCGAGAGCTTCCCCTACCTTTAAGTTGTTTCCGGAATTTGGCAAGGTCATTTGTCCATTTCAAAACCTCTGGATTGGCTGCTTTGTCACTGTGGGAAGGCTGCAAAAAGGAAATGTAGAGTAAATGTTTTGGAATTGGGGCAGGAGACAGAAGTTTGATGATCCGTTTGTTTTAAAGAGCAAGGAAAAGCTGAGTTCCACTGGAATAATAAATGAACTGTGATTAATCAGAGCAACTTCACAGGTGGAATTCCATTATCCTTCTTTATATCTGGTTATTTTTGATGCTTTCAAAGAATTCCTCAGAGACAAAATGCTGGATCGTTAGGGTCATAGACTTCCATGAGTCTGTGACCTCTTTTCCATTATCTGCAGGGTTCACCTGTCAGCTTAACAAGATAGAAAGCAGTGGGGTATATGATATTTTACACAACCACCACTGTGAAAAATGTCTTTTTGTTATTCTTATAGGAAATACTAAGGAGAGAGCTGAGAGAAGAATAAGGTCAGTGAAGTGAAGTCGCCCAGTCGTGTCCTACTCTTTGCAACCTATGGACTGTAGCCCACCAAGCTCCTCCGTCCATGGGATTCTCCAGGCAAGAGTACTGGAGTAGGTTGCCACTTCCTTCCCCAGGGGATCTTCCCGACCCAGGGATTAAACCCAGCTCTCCCACGTCGCAGGCAGATGCTTTAACCTCTGCATCACCAGGGAAGCCCCTGAATAAGGTCAGTACCAGTTAATTTTTAGAAGATAATTCTGAATTAAGTTTTAGCCAAACGAAATATGTCACTTAATGATTTTCCCCATTCCCGATCACTGATCGATTTACAAGACAAACACCAGTGCCTTCAATTCACTTGTAAGGATACACTGTGCAAGGAAAATGCTGACACACCATACTGGAGTGATCAGGGTTTACTGCCTTTCGTGGTTCCCCACAAAGCTCCCTGCACTGTCCCCACTTCTCTGAGCAGTCGCTGCACTGACGCGTCCTGTCGGGGGAGGGTCCAGAAAGAAGGCAGGGAACACTCACTCTGTACTTCCGCTCTTCTTCAAATCTGTCTTCAAACTTCCGGATCTTCTTCTTCAGGCTCTGAATCCTTCGAGTGAGCTGGGCAGGAGTCAGGTCCTCTTGCTCATCTTCGTAGGAGCCCAGAGAGGAGCTGCGGCGCCTGTGAGGGGCACGGTGTGGGGGTCAGCTTCCCAAGGGGGGTCACTGCCTGCTGGGAGGGGCTCGCGGGCGAAGGGGTGTGGTATGGAGGGGGTGCTTATGTTCTCAAATAAAAGAGAGCTGACCGCGATTACACTTTGCGACCTTGAGCCCTGAATGTCCTGCCTTTTAAACACGTGCCATCTTCTCCAGCTCACCTTGGCACCGGGCAGAGCTATGACTGAAATGTGCACAGCGGACTTCACAGCTAAATTTGAGAGAGCTTTGGAAAGGGGCCACCAACGGAGATTCGGTCGGTGATGCTGTAGTCGGGTCACAGGTCACGTGTAAAGTTACAACAGAGCCTGTGCGCTTACAACCTAGCTAAAACCATGACTAGCCCTGGGTAACGTTCTTCTCTCTTTCAAAGTTACACGGATGGAACCTGTGCCTCAGCAACACAAACACACCTCATGAAAGGGTGGGAATTGGGAGGAGAAGGAGGCACTTCCGTGTCGTCCAGGTACTGCCGGCTCTGCCCGTAAGCGTAGAAGCGGGGGGACAGCATGGGGTCGCTGTCCTCCTCCAGGAGCTGCCGAATCAGGCGCCCGGCCTGCGGGGAGAGGCGCGCTTCGTCGGCGTCCACGCTCTCCTGTTGCCATGAGAAGGCAGGGATAGGCTCTGGAAAAGAACAGGGGCGAGAGGGCAAAATTGTTCTTTAAAGCACACTTGTTTCCCAAGTTTTCTGAATGCATTAGGAGGCACTGAATTGAGGAGGCACACATTTTACTTATTTATTATTAGCTCATTTGTTTGGCCGCACCACCTTGCAGTCAGGTTCTTGGTTCCTGGAAGGGATTGAACCTGAGTTCCCTGCAGTGGAAGCATGGAGTCCTAACCAGTGGACCCCCAGGGAATTCCCAGTTTCACATTTCAGATCGAAGGTTCTGACGCAAGACGCCATGCCCTGACCTGAATCAGCGAATCCACCTGACAGCAATCATCTACTCTCTCATCTCCACCTTCACTTGCTTTCAAACGTCAATGTGCTAGGGCTGCCCTGAGGAAAAGCCCTCAAGTGAGCTTCCAGCTTTCCTGGAAGATCTCTGAGGAGCACTTCTTCGCCTGAGGGTGTTATGGAACAGAACCGCCTTTGTGTCTGTGCGCAAGGGGTTTGGCATCGTGTCTGGACATCCTTCACCGATACAACCAGGGAATCGGGTTAAGGAATCACGGTCACCTTGGGAGAGTCCATTGATTCAGGCTACGCCTTTGCTGAGGTCATTCAATAAGCTGTTTTGTACGCTTTTGATTTAGCGTGTTGGGATTTAGCATGTCTAAAATGCATGGTCTAGTATTTGGAACTTTTAGAGGCTACTTAAGTTGGATGGCAGCATCAGTTCAGTGGACATGAGTTTAAGCAAACTCCGAGAGACAGTGAAGGCCAGGGAAGCCTGGTGTGCTGCCGTTCACCAGGTCTTAAAGAGACAGACATGACTGAGTGAACAGCAGCATCAGACTGCAGTGAAAGTAAGAAATATGCATAAAAAGAGTCAAAAATAAAAGAATAAATCAGGATGAGTTATTTTTTATAATCTTGAAGAAAAAACAGGGCACAAAATCCTGATTTTTCACTTTGTGGGGGAATAGGATGGCATTTATTTTTACTGCAAGACCCACCTTCATGTGTTCTTTTCCTCATTAAAAAAAATCCTATCTAACATATTTTAAGGATAGATCTCAGATGATGTATGGTATTTCATTTGTAATACTTTCTTCATTTATAAAAAAGGTTATGTCTTAAATACCCTTGTGGATATTGTAATTTACACACGGCTGGAATTAGGCCATGATCTTAAATTCTGGGATTCCCTCAGTTTGAATCATGGAACAGTTTCTCCTTCAGCTATCAAAGTAGTTCTAAAATCCACAAACTCATCTTCAACAAGGGCTTACTTAGTATTTTACTTAAAAACATCATGCTGTAATCATAGAACATTAAAGCTGGTTGAAACTTCATACAACAAATAATCCAGTGACTTTTCAACAGTGGCTGCACATCAGGGTCACAGAGGAAAATATAAATAACTCCTCAATACTTCCCTGATGGCTCAGGT
>SJYC01021762.1:0-42680 GCA_006408675.1 Madoqua kirkii | reverse complement strand
ACAACAAATAATCCAGTGACTTTTCAACAGTGGCTGCACATCAGGGTCACAGAGGAAAATATAAATAACTCCTCACATACTTCCCTGATGGCTCAGGTGGTAAAGAGTACACCTGCCATGCAGGAGAACCCAGTTAGATTCCTAGGTTGGGAAGATCTACTGGAGAAGGGATAGGTTACCCACTCCAGTATTCCTGGGCTTCCCTTGTGGCTCAGCTGGTAAAGAATCCACCTGCAATGTGGGAGACCTGGGTTCCAATCCCTGGGTTGGAAGATTCCCCTGGAGAAGGGAAAAGCTACCCACTCCAGTATTCTGGCCTGGAGAATTCCATGGACTGTATAGTCCATGGGGTCATCAAGGGTTGGACATGCCTGAACGACTTTCACTTTTTTCTTTTCTAACATACAGGTCTCACACCACCCAAATAGACAGAATTTGTAGGTGAGGGTCCAGATATGTGAGACACAAACACAGAGTCGTTAAAAAGCTTCTGAAGTGATCATAATTCAGTCAGGTTTGAGAACTACTGCTTTGATTCAACAATTACAGATAAGGAAACTGAAACCCAAGGAATCCAAGAGCAAATATCTAATCAGTGATAAGAGCTGGATCTAGAAACTCAAGTCTCCTGCCTCCTGGACACTGCTTCAAATTAGAATGTGCCAGGCACTTCAGGAACAAGGATAACTATCTCAAAAATGTTAAGATCCCACAGTGTAGTAAAACTTAAGCACATTAATTAAAAAAAAAAATTAACCTCATGTGGAATGAGGGCCACGGGTTCTCAAAATTTAAAGACAACCAAGTCATCTTATAACACAGATGACAATATAAATAAACAATCAAAGCATGTTAAAGACAGAGTCCTGCCTACTGAGTCTCAAAGAGTGGCAGAGAATAGACTTGGCTACAGCAGGAGACAAACGGGAGTTGTTTCATCATCTGTACTGATGTGATTGGCTGGCTCCTCCTAAGTGGCAGGGCTTAGATATGAGCAGCTTGGAACTGTCGACAAGAAACAGTGAAAGTAACTGAGAAGTGAGGGGAGATGAGGGAAGCAGAGGGTGAGTGGAAAGTAATCCCTAGAAAAATAATAAGAATGTAATGCGCAGCTGCAGAAAATGGAATTATTAAACCAACCAGATGACATCTATTTCATAGGACAGCAGTAGTTTTCCATAAGGACTAAAATCAGTGGAGCCAGGACAGGGAAAGGATTAAGATGGCTTAAACAGTCCAGCCGAAGGCAGTGGTAAAGGAGCGCAACACCCAGGGGAAGGCTTTGATGGTTCACGGGGACAAGGAGCACAGGGAAAACAAAGTCTGAGGTTGATGTGGCGTGCTGCTGTGCGGGCTAGTTTGACATTGCTGCGCATCAAACCTTAGTCTGAAAGGTGTTATTTTAGGTCCTGAAGTATGTTAATCTGTCCGAATCTAGCAGAATAGCTCTTAAAATATAGTACAGCTAATCTTTGAGTTTTGAACTATGTGGTCTCTATGTACCATTTCTGCAAAACACAGTACGTGTTTGTGACCATTAACCAAGCCTCTCTCCGGTAAAAAATAAACTGCGATCCTGAGTCAACTACAAAATACTAATCATGGAACTGAACTGTGCTTGTTTGATGCTTTGTGACTAACATGGGGCCATCCGTCAGACTGCCTTTTTGTTAATGCAGCCATCTTCTGGGCCTCCGTTCTTGATCCATCACTCCACTGACAAGAAGACCAGATGTGCCAAGTTTCTGGTGTCACCAGTGGTATATATGAAGTACACAGCTGAAGAAATTCTAGCTAACGGGAGGCACTGTCTCTTGAATTCATTTTTTAATTTTTACTGTATGATTCTGTTTTCTTTTTTAATGAAAGCATAGCTGATTTAGAATGTTGTGTTAATTTCAGGTGTATAGCAACATAACTTAGTTTTATAGATATATAGATGTAATATTTTTTTCCATTATAGGTTATTACAAGATATTGAATACAATTTCCTGTGCTATACAGTAGATCCTGGTTTGTCTATTTTATATACAGTAGTTTATCTGTTAATCCCAAACTCCTACCAATTTATTCTTCCCTACCCCCTTTTCCTTTTGATAACCGTTAAGTTTGTTTTCTGTTTGTGAGTCTATGTCTATTTTATAAACAAGTTCTTTTGCATCATTTTTTCAGCTTCCACATATAAGTGGTTTGTCTTTCTCTGTCTGATGTTTCTCTTAGTATGATAATCTCTAAGAGATTCGTTACTTTAAAAAAGAGAAATATAATAGCATTAAGAATTTCAATGTTAACAAAGTAAAAATAAATATTTCCTTATTAGCTGCAGGTAGAACAGAAGTGAAGTTTTTCACCTATGCATTGGGAAATGTTTATATGATTTTTCTCTTTCTTTTCTCTTCCCTTTAATTCTATGTAGTCTTACAACTTAGGGCTCCTATTCAAGAGTTACGTAATTATACATAGTTCAATATAATGAAAGATTCAGTAAGACCAACTGTTCCTCTGTTTTGAAATATTCTAAGAATACAAGGCTATCTCATGTTTTTTTTTTTTAAATCTCATGTTTTGATAATTGGCGCTCAAATAGAATAACAAGACTGAACTGAGAAGAACAATACAGTCCATGATAGTATGTCCTATGCATTACCCACCTGCATAGAGAGCCAATCTGAGGATGTGTTCACTGACAATTCCCAATTTTGGGCTTGGGAAATAATTTACATTTTAACCAGTAATTCTAGAGCAATGAAACAGACAAGGATATTGCAAGATAATTATTCAAAGGGACAAGATAAAAGATTTGAGGCTTCAAATTAGATTTTCATCTTAAAGGACTCCGTAAAACAGAAGTGTTTCCCTCTCTGAATTTATCCAGGGACCTGAATTCCCTGGATATGGTGGTTTTGATTTTAGCCATGTGTCTGGTCGAAAAGAACTCTGGACATAAGTATGGCACGTCTATTAAAAATTAATCTGCCCAAGTTAGCTGACATCCCAGCAGGTCAGAAATAATAGAGAAAAAAGCTGCATGCCTGCTACCTAAGTAACAAATAAGAATAGGTCCCTGGGGAGCTCCAGTTCAGACACTACAGCACACATGGAAATAAAGGAGATTCACTGCGGGAGGAGAGAAGGCAGCTCTGACTGATGCTAATGCGATCACCGGGGTGCAGCTCCTCTCTGCATTAGCTGGCTGGATCCATTTACTACACAAAAGAAAACGAGCTACTGAGATGATTTTTCTCTAAGAAATCTGCACAGAATTAAGGGAGCTGATGTTTTCCATGTCTCATTTCTAACTGCGTATGTGTTACTAAGAGTCATTCCTACTTGGCGTGATGTCATACAGTCTTCCACGGAGGCTACCCAGTAGTGCCGGAGGTACATTTACATCCCAGATACAGGGACGTGGAAATCCCATTGGTGGGGGTTCTTTACCGGGAAAATCCTTTCATAAAATTTTCCTTAGAATTCCAAAATGTAACCTGAGAATGACTGTTCTGTTAAATTGTTCCAACAGTCTCACCACAAACTATCAGAACCTTATTAGCCACCTTCATCAATCCAAAATAATACATAGTGTCTATCACATGGTTGTGCTGAGATCTGCGTATGTTAGCTCATATAATCCCTGCAACAAACGTACAAGTAGATACTACTACAGCTGTGCTGTGCTGTGCTCAGCTGTTTCAGTCCTGCCTGACTCTCTGCAACCCTATGGACTGTAGCCCACCAGGGTCCTCTGTCCATGGGATTATCCTAGTAAGAATACTGGAATGGGTTGCCATTTCCTCCTTCAGAGGATCTTCCCCATTCAGGGATTGAATCCACATCTCTTGCAACTCCTGGATTGGCAGGCGGATTCTCTACCATGGAGCCACCCAGGAAGCCCCAACTATTTATTGTGTACTATGTCTCCTATTGAGACCTGCTGACTAACTTGACCACAAAGCTAGTTAAGTGGTAGAGCCAGAATTTGACCTCTCCATGTGTCTGCCTCTTAACTATCATAATCCACTGCCTGCTAGGATACTGAACTAGCATTGCTTAAAAGAGGCATTTAGGTGGAAGTCAGGAGACTTTGTGATCTTAAATCATCATTTTGCCTCTTTTAGCCTCAACTTTCTTAGCTATATAATGTGAGGGTTCAGCTGTAAGATCTTGAAGATTCCTCGCTTCTCTAATACTTTTTAAAGAGAATTTCCTGCCCACAGTTATTTTTGATAAGAAAAGCAGTAAGTGATGAATAAGATATCTGAAGTACTTTATATCCTTTAAAATGTTCTATAAAACTTGATTTCACCAGGACAAATCTAATTGAGTAGCTGAGTATTTACATCTCAGTACTTCCACAAGGGTGTCCTAAATCAATATGAATTGGCTGATTATGGACATTTTAATTATGCAACTTTCAAGGGTTTTAAATAACTAAGGCAGTTCATATGATTTGGGTGTTCATTTAACTTTGGAGAGTGCAAACTCTAGTAATAGTGATAATGATGCTTTCACATGGACAGATCAAATAATATGCCCTAATACACAGCTGCACATGAAAGAGAAAAGATCAAGTGTGTATTATTTATCTGTCAATGAGTGGGACTGGACTCTGATCCTCCATTCACTTTGAGAGGGTTCCACTCTGAGTAGCCTATGGAACTTACTAACAGCTTCATTTTTCTTTTTATTTTCCCAATACCATATGCTTCCGAAGCTGCAGAACACCATTTTCATGTGAAAGCATACCCTGAGAGGCCAGGACCCGCAGGCTGCTCATTAAGTACTCTCTCACCTGATAGTCTCTTATTCTACATGTATGAGAGAGTATGAGCCATGGCGTGGGGATGGAGAACAAGCAAACAAATCGGAAAGAGTTGGTCACACGACATGGGGGTCCGGAGACTACCCATGGAGACATATAGATGGATACTGGTTCATATGGTTTCCGTGGCTATTACTTTTGTTTATATATTTTGTTGCACTGGTTGCACAGTTTAAATCAGTACAAAGTTTATTCCTTAGTGGGGAGTGACCATTTGTTTTTCACTAAACCTATAGAAAAAAGGTGATATTTCATGGCTTAAATGATTGCTCTCAGCTTAACTATCCTTCATGCAAAATATTCCTTTATTTGGACTATACTTACAGCTGTATTACTGCTAAAATGTAACTTGGACACTTAAATAAATAAAAATAAATATACTGAAAACACTAAACAATCAAAACAACCTTGAAATGAAACCATGTAGAGTTTTGAGGTATGCGAGTTCAATGACAAATGTAGTAACTGGCAAAAAGAAAAAGTTAAAACAAGTCATTTTATAAATTATATGGATAACACAATCCTAATAAAATGTACTTTTTCTTGGCATAAACTTTAAAAATTTCACCCAGCTTCCCAATACAAAATGTTATTTCCCTCATATTATTATCTGGCTGAAAGTTCTTAATATAAAGTAATAAAACAGTTCTAATTATAAGTTAGCTTTCAACCAGTCTAGAGAGATTTTTTTCTGCTTTATATTTATTTAACCTCTTTAAGTGTGTTGGAAGGGACTATAAATTTATTATTAAAAAAAATATCCAACACCCGAGTCTGCTTCAACAGGAGGAGACTCTACTAGCCCCTTTCCTGAATAAATAAATCATTAAGATAATGTGGCCAATTTGAATTGTGATCAAAAAATCCTAGAGCTTTTGATCTAGAACTGTCTGTTAATGATATAAGGAGATCATATTCTTGAAGCCCAAACAGAACATTTGTTTTGGCTACTGCTTTTTTTTTTCTTTTATTTGGGCAACAGTGGCTACCAGGGGACCTTGGTGGGATAGGCTGTTTTTAATGTATGAATTAAAAGCACACCTGATTATTTCAAAGTACACAAAAGAACAACAACAAACACTACCCTGGATTGTATCACTTAAAACAAAAAACCTTGAATTTCCCCCCAGTGGATAGCTGGGAAGATCTGACCAAAATCTCAGATTCACAACCTAATTACATGAAAAAAAAAAAAAAAAAAAAAAAGGAATGTGTTTCTTAGCTTGCAAAGAGGGAAATCAGAATAAAAAACATTTTGATTTCATTTCACTGAAGCCCTGGATTTGAGAAGTATCATGGTGCTACTATTTTTCACCTTGTGGTCTTCTCAGATCACCTTAAGATCATTAACATAATGAATACTTTTTGGTTTTAAAAAAAAAGAGGTGGGGGCAGGAGACAAGCAAACATAGGTGCTTCTGAAAAAGACTGACTTTTTATTTTAATAGTTGTGATTCTTTAAGTTATTGTGTTAACTCAGGCCACGGTTCTGAACTCAGGAGCACAATTTCTCCCTCTCTCTACCTTCAGACACACAGACTGTCTAGAGGCAGATGGGCGCTTACTATGGAGACACTCTGATATGTGTCTGGATGCAGACATATGGATCATGGAAGAGCAGCAGCTCGAGAGAACTACTGCAGATCCTCCCTGAAATACAGGTTTGACAAGATGAGGATACCCTCTTCTGCAGAGATAAATGTCTAACATTTCTGTCAAAGAAACTACATTATAGGCTTTCAATACGAAGCACTTTTATTCAGTGTTCTCTTTGATAAGCAGATCCTTTATGTTTGCTAACTTGGATTTTAAAAATTTATCCATAAAAACAGATACAGAAGCAAAGCAAATCAAAGTATTCTTCTTGAAAAACGGGGAGGAGATTTAATGAGGAAGGTGGAGGGTTGGCATGTAGCAGGGGGAAGGTCAGTAACATTGACAGCGAATCCAAAATGCACACCAGTTCTGTGTTACTCAGCTTGGTACTCCTAGAAGGAAAATGCACTCACATCTCAGCACTCCTGGTAAGTCAGAAAGAAAAAAAAAAAGAGCTGCAAGGTGACACTAGAATAACGGGCAAGCATATTTTCCTTCTTAGATTGCAATCACTCTTGGCAACATCGAACGTGACACATTCCTATGTCAGGGGAAGGAGTTTTGGTCATTTAGAAATGTGGCTACTTCTGCACAGAGCTCTCGCTCTCACCCACGCACCCAACATGCTTCTCCTTTCTGCTAATTTACATGTGATTCTCCAGTATTACAAAATCCGAATATCTGATGGCCTTACCTTCCCAGCTCTTCTGGTCACACAGTGCAGTCAGGTCCAGCTCAGGCACTTCGGACACAAAGCTCTCCTGCTGGTCATCAGCATCCGGAGTCCTCTGCAGCTTGCTGTCAGGCAGGCTGGGATGCTCCTGGATCTTCATTGTGGGGTTCTGCGACAACAGCACAACGTCCTCAAATCTCTACTGCTCACCAAGACCCAAAAACGTCTGCAGCAATTCCACTCCTGCTGAACAAAACCTCCAGAGCCACAGCTGCTGGTGTCCCCGGCACTAAAACCAAAATCATAGCCTGATGCCCCCTGGATGCTAGCTGGTCACTTGCATGCAGAAAGCAACTGCCCCTCTGCGCGCCTTTAACTTTTCTTCTGGGAGAAAGACAGGATCATTTCCGAGGGCTGTTCTTCCTGATAACTGCTGGCAGCTGACAGACTGGATGATAACTGACTGGGGCCAGGAAGGAGGGAAAAGGAGTTTGTGTTTCCTTAAAGGAGTATGGCTCTCCAGACTGTAAATAACCACCCCAAACTCAGCTACTGCTGTTGCTAAGGCTGTAGCAGCAACATGGTGTCTCTCTCACGCAGCCTTCTCTGCCCCTTAGGTAAACAGTCCTGCGGGGCCAGGAGCAGGGGCTGTGCACACGCGTGCTCTCCTGCTGGCCCTGCAGGCTTAGAGCAATTAAGCGGGGCTAGCTGCACATTCCCAGATTTCCTGCGACTGTTTTCGCCACAGTGTGGGGAGCACAGACTATTTATGGAGGAGCTCTGGGTATTCAAGCATTGTTGCGCAAATTCAAACAGCACGGGCGGCGGTGGTGGAGGGGGTGGTTTGCTAGCTACCAGCTAGCAGCAAGGAATACGGACTCTGGAAATAAGCCAAAATTGCCCAGGGAGCATGACTTTTTTTATTTTTTAAAGTAAAAAGCCAAGAGCTGGCAAGTCAGCAAAGCATAATTTATATCTTACAAATATGCAACCGTCACTTCTTTTCCTACTATTCATCTACTCTGAATAGTAAACACTCAGCTACCCTTGGTTTTATTTACTGGTGGCACCTGCACCAGGCGAGGAC
Source organism: Madoqua kirkii (assembly GCA_006408675.1). Taxonomy (NCBI): domain Eukaryota; kingdom Metazoa; phylum Chordata; class Mammalia; order Artiodactyla; family Bovidae; genus Madoqua; species Madoqua kirkii. The sequence continues at coordinate 34,505 of SJYC01021762.1, read as the reverse complement.
GTCGGAGAAATGGGAAAACTCCCCCTAAAACAAGGCTATCTTAACTAAGCGATTCTGTATTTTTAAAAACGCACTGCAATTTAGTCTTTTTTACCTTGTTCTTTTGGCATCCAGTAAACCCAACCATTGTCATACTCCCCCCATCACAAAATTATAAACAGAAGTGCTGCCTCACAAAAACATTTCTCCAGTAGCACAGATTTGTACAGAAGATTTTCTTTGAGAATAACTGGAAATTTATTTGAGCAAATATATCATTAAATTAAAAAAAAACAAACATCTGGGAAATCATAAATGATTCTGTTAATGTATGAGAAATGTTCTTATGCTTAAAATAAAGCACTACTAAGACTTCCAGCTCCTTTTAATAGCTATTCAACCTACTTTGATATCACCACGGGAATAGTCAGGGCTTTTACCACTGTATTTCCATGAAATGAAGCATTTTCTTCACATTTGGGATAAAATGAAATATCACCAGTCAGTTCATCAAAGTCAGATGGAAATGCCAAATAAATCTGGGGCTTTAAGACACTTTAAAAACTCTGCTTGTCTATTATACGGGGGAGAAACACACACACACACACACACACACACATACACACACAGAGTAAGTATTTATGCCACAAAAATCATTTGTTCCCTGAGTTGAATCCTAATGAGACCAGTGTTGAAGGACCCAATCTGGCACTCAGCTTTTTAAAAGTTACAGCATCAGTTAGTCACCAACCATTTGTGTGTGTGTCAGAACCTCATATCGCAAATAAACATTTCCTCAACAAAGAGCTCTAATGCCTGTTATACTTAGAGAAAGAAAAAAGGAAGAATATAAAAAATGTGATTCCATAGTGTAAGTATGGCACTTTCTTCACCAGGAACATCTGTGAAGCACAGACTCTGTGAGGCGGTGGAGCGGACAGGGTTTTCCTCCCAGGCAGACTTGGGATTGAAGAGCGGCTGAGTAGCTCGGTGCCCTGGCTGAGCCGTTTCACCTCTCTGAGCCTCCACTTGCTAAACTATAAAACGCCATTACTAACACCCATCTTGACTGGTTCCTTTGAAGATCTGAGAGGAGGTAGAAAAGGCCTCTAAGCATGGTGCCTGGGGCAGAGACACAAATGGAAGTCATCCCTCTTACTATTATTAGGCACCATAGGAAGATGAGTAAAATATTGCTACCTCTCAAAATGCTCGAGAGAGGAGTTAGAGGAGGCTTCTACAACTGCAATTCAAGGAGAAATGTGCTACAACAGAGGGCAGGGCAGAGTCTTGGATGTGTTAGGAAAAGATATTAGAGAAAAGGGCCACTTGTGTTCCCATCATTGATCAACAGCAGTAAAGGTGTTTGGGCCATGTAGGTCAGAGGAGGGCACCCCATACAGAGGGCAGGAGGAGGAGAGGCTGTGGGCACAGAGCTGGGCAGGGGCAGGGGATGCCAAGCCCAGGAGAGATGAGGCTTGGGTGCCAGCCTTCAGCGCAGATGACACGCGTGCTGGATGAGCAGAGGCCGGGCTGACAGAGGCCTTGCACGCTGGGCCAAGTTGGATTTTATCCTGTGGTGGATAATAGAAAGCCATGGAAGGATTTTAAAAAACAGACCAGGGGACTTCCTTGGTGGCCCAATGGCTAAGACGCCACACTTGCATTGTAGGGGGCCTGGGTTCGATCTCTGGTCAGGGAACTAGATTCCACATGCCACACAGCGAAACAAACAAATACTTAAACAAAACAAAAAGACTAGTAAAGGAGAAATGTGTGTTTTCCAGGCTGATGTCTTAGGCATGGGAATGCACGGTGCTGGGAACACCTGCAGGCCTAGAGCTGGGCTCAGAGGCAACCTGTGTCCTCTGCTCACAACAGCCGCTGGCTTTCCTCCCCATGTCCCCTCAGAGTGCTTGACAGTCTGCGGTGCTTGACACCACACGTGGGAAATCCCCAAATTCCGCAGACACACACGCTGACTTAAAACGTGCACTTTTTATGACTGCCACATGTGAATTCGCACCAATTTCAAAGTTAAAAAAATTATCTAGAAATTAATTAGTTAGAAAATTTTTTCCTAAGTTTTTGCTTTCTCTAAAAGGTCTGGGTTTATTCACTCCTTCAATAACACAGTTTGGTGCACCCACTCTGTCCTGGTATCTGTGTGAGACATGCAAGCTCCCTGCACTTAGGAGCTGACATTTAGAGCAATAGACTCAACTGTGCTCTGTGGAGTCTGGAAACTTGATTTTAGGGCAAGGCAACAGCGGACTACCTTGTGAACTGGTGAGCTGCTCTTCACGGTGTTCACAAAGTCTGGGAGTTAGGGATGTAGGAGAGGGAGCACCACCCTAGGTAGGACACTGGAATAGACGGCTTTGACAGGACTCTATCATTCTAACAAAGAGAATCAGGTCTGAACCTTACTAGTTTATTCAATTACAATCCCATGGACAGAGGAGCCTGCTAGGCTACAGTCCATGGGGTTGTTAAGAGTTGGACATGACTTAGTGACTAAACTCCCACCATTCAATTATAATAGTATATATTACATGTTATATACATGTAATAGGGCTGTCTATTATACAACAGGTGCTAGAGATACAAAGAAAAAATTTATTTAGTCATTCATCTAAGAAATCATTTTGAGGGCTTATCACATGCTAGACGGTTTTGTAGACACTGGAGAAACTTCAGTGGCCCAAACGAACCTCTGTTGTAGTCAAGTCTTACAGAATACAGTATTGTAAAGTTATATATAAAAAAAAGAAATACCCCCCCCCCAAATAAAATAAAAAAAAAAAGAAGGGGACAGTTAATAAAGAAAAAGAAGTCAAGCAGTGGCATAGACTACGAGAAAAATACAGCAGGGTAAGGAGGATGCTGAAGGTGGGGGCCATGGCCTGCTATTTCATATTGGGTGGCCAGGGAAGGCCTTTCCAATAAGGTGGCATGTGAGCAGAGACACAAAGGAGACACTCTTTGAGGGAAGCGTATTCCAGGAAGAAGGAAAGCAAGTGCAAAAGCCCTGAGGCATGGGCATGTTGTGTATGTTGAGGAACAGCAAAGTGGTCCCTGTATTTGGAGTCAAGAATGTGCACTGTGCCATAAACAACAGGGTGTCACTCACACTAAAGACCTATACGTACATGAGCTTGATATACATGAACTTTCAGACTCCCTGGCTGATTATTTGCACAGCAAGGGAGAGATGTGTCCTTCATAAGCCCACATGAGCTCATACAACCGTGGATACACTTGGCAGGGCTCGCTCACCAGCATATTCACAGGCACGGCCCTGTGCTGCTGTGCTCTGACCAGTCCCCCCAGGGTGCTCTTTCTCTTGTCTGGTGCTATATCTGAAGACCTGATTCCCAGTTTCTGCTGACATGGTCACCTTGCTGGTGTCTGCAGAGGGGGCTGATAGCGTGGACCCAAGTATGCATGTACATGGAGTAAGGATACTGCTTTGTAGCAACACACGAGCCAAAAACTCCTCTTACTTCAAATATCTGTCAGCCTAGTCTGATGAGGCACCTTGCCAGGCTTCCTACCCTCTAGTAGTCTTATCATGGAGCATCAGGCCTGTCTACGTGACTGTCTGTTTCTCCTATTAGATCATTAATGTGCAAACGTCAAGGACAGTCTTAAATACCAAAAATATCTTTTGGTTTCAACTTGCGTTGTTTACACAAATTGTATCTTCAGTTAAATCCGGGTTAACACATTCATTTCATAATTTTCAACTCAGAGATCCTTGTGCTGTCACACACAAAACCCCGTCAAAATTGTGGCACCATATGAAAATATGCTACATATTTATGTGGTGAAATAAAGTGAGTGACTGGCTCTTAGGAGGGACAACATGGCACGGCAGATATGGGTTTTAGAGTAAGAGAGATCTGAGTTCAAACACAGGTGACCAGCAGCAAGATCTTCAACGAGTAAACTTTGTATTTGAGATTCTTTTTCTCTAATACAGGACCATAACTTCAAACAGTTGGGAAGATAAAGTGAAAAATATGTAGTGTAAAAAGAGTTAGCTTGTCATGACTGTAGAAGAAATGCTAATTCCATTTATACACTACCTCCCTTTCTTATTCATTCATTTGGAAGTGTTTATTGAACACATACTATGTGCTAGGCACTGGAATTCCAAGAATTAACCAGACAGGCGATTCAGAGTGGAAGGGATTCACTGATCTTATAAGTGCCAAGTCACATGCATGTTATAGAAGAAAAGCACAGGATGCTAGGGAGCAAACTAGAGAGAGCTCACCTAGCCAGGGGCCACACTTTACACTCCATGGGCAGGTCAAGGAGCCATGAACTACCAGTTTATCCACCTGACTCCTGTTAAGACTTTCCCTGTCTGGCTGGGCCTGGCCAGACTTCACTCATTCTGCTCCTTCTTGCTGTTCTTCAGTCGCTCAACCACGTTTGACTCTTTGAAACCCCATGGCTTGCAGCATGCCAGGCTTCCCTGTCCTTCACTATCTCCCGGAGTTTGCTCAGATTCATGTCCATTGAGTCGGTGATGCTATCTAACCATCTCATCTTCTGCCGCCCTCCGCTCCTTTCCTGGCCTCAGATCGCTGGTGGATGTTCCACCCCTTCTCCCTACCTGCACAGATTTGGATAGGAAGTGGCAGGACAGTAGCAGCGCCCTCCACAAGGCAATGTGCCCAGGAAGGACCCACAGAAGTTAGCAGAAGAGCCACATGAAGTGTAAACATTTACTGTTTGGCCTGACAAGAAAGGAAAATAAACATAACAAATTCACCAAATTCATGTGAATTACCAAGCTTCAGTAGCCTTTCAAGACTGGATGGAATTGGAAGTGAATCTAAACAAACAGAGCTTTTCAAATCTTTCTGGTTCTAGTTTCAAAACCAGTACTTGTGCTCAGTCACTAGGTCACGTCTGACTCTGCAACCCCACGGACTGCAGCCTGTCAGGCTCCTCTGTCCACGGAATTTTCCAGGCAAGAATACTGGAGTGGGTTGCCATTCCCTTCTCCCAAATCCCAAAGCTTCCATGAAATACAGTGAGGCTGAAATAACAGAGCCATCCATTTCATAAATACTTGTTGATGAGGATATTTCAGAATTTATCTCAAACCTTCTCAATGCAAATACAAGCCTTCACTTAAGCTCCTGTGATAACTAATATTAATTCTTATGCTTGATTAGAAAGTCTTATCTTTCTCCTTCTCTCTTCCTTTTTTTTGAAGCAGGATAAGAAAAAGGGAAATAGTCTTTTGTTTATTATGAATGTCCTGTTTGTTATCAAAGGTATGCTTCTAAGCCCTTCTAAGCAGTAGGCTTAGAAAGCATAAAGAATGTAAAAATATCTTGAAGGAATTTAACACTTCAACTTCTGACTATAATGACCTCTCCCAGATAATGGCATATTCTGCCACATAATGAAAAACTTTTACATGTTTTGCTTTTCTGACAAAAGGATTAAATATAAGGTTATCATTTTACTGTTCTGGATTTTATATGGAAACATGAAATACTTAAACAATAGAAAACAGCTTGTCAGAAGGAATCAAGCTGAAACATAAAGCATAAACTCTACAGAACTCTGAAAACCTGTTCTTTCAGGGTTATCTTTCAGAATCTAGAAATTGCTATTTTTTAGGACGACCTCTCTCCTGGATACTTCCACTTGTCAAATGAGTTTAAAAACAAACAAGAGAGCAAAGTCTTTGAACTCCACATGCTCAGGGAACAGGGGGCTTCAGCTCTTGCACGTGTCATCCTATTTTATAAAAACATCAACCTTTCCAAAACTTAGCTGAAGAAATTGTAATTAAATTTTTGGCACTCTGAAGTGACTCTAACACTTTTTTCCCGCATTGCCAATGTGTCACTAAACGAATTTTAATACAAATCACTTTAAGAAATGCAGATGAAATAGAAAAGGATAATTCTCATCACTGACCATCTGAGACCTCAGCAGCCTCTCCTTTTGGATAAAATTAGGTGTAAGGTAAAAGAAACTAATGAGACATGCAAGAAGGGATTGAGACATGCCTTCAAACAAAAACATACTGAAGGCTTTAAAATGATTGTTTAAAAAATAAGTCACAGTTGTGCCTGCATTTGCCTTTGAGCAGCAGACTCTAAGATGGCCTTTCCCTGCCTCTGTATCCCTCTGAGGAGCATTTATGAGACTAAAGGTTAACGTTTCTCATTCTAATGAAAATATTCGTCAAACAAGAAAGACAAATCACCTTTCCCCAATAGCTGTCATTTGTTGTCTTCTATGAATCTGAGCATTTACAAGGAAAAATTAAAAGGGCAACATTAACGAGGACAGTTCAGTTCAGTTGCTCAGTCATGTCCAACTCTGTGACCCCATGAACCACAGCACACCAGGCCTCCCTGTCCATCACCAACTTCCGGACTCCACCCAAACCCATGTCCACTGAGTTGGTGATGCCATCCAACCATCTCATCCTCTGTCGTCCCCTTCTCCTCCTGCCCTCAATCTTTCCCAGCATCAGGGTCCTTTCTAATGAGTCAGCTCTTCACATAAGGTGGCCAAAGTACTGGAGTTTCAGCTTCATCATCAGTCCTTCTAATGAACACCCAGGACTGATCTCCTTTAGGATGGACACAATCTGCCTTAATGGGAAATGAAACTGGGAACGTTACCATATCCATTCATAGCGGGCATGTAAATCTGATGTTATAGGAAACTGAAAAACAAATACCAGCTAAACAGAATTCTAGGAGGGGTAACCAACCTCTAGAGTCACTTTTCATTTCTGAAGTTTAGGAAATTAGTGCAGTATTATCAGAAGATCAGACAATTTGAGTTGTGTAAGTTTTAGAAAATGCTACATATATTAAAATGTAGGAAATTATAATAGCAAGGGAAAGAGGTTTAAAAATGGAAGTCAGATCTTTCACAGCCCTTCATCAATCATAAAGTATCCTTCTTTCAGTGAAGGAAACACATGCGGTCATGAGTAGAAAAAGAATCCTCATCTCGTGGAGTGATGCATTTTTTTCCCCTCTGTTGGTGCAGTTGTGAAAGAAGGATGACATGAAGAGCTTAGTCTGGATTTTAACTCACTGCCTAATTTTATCTCCTCGCTGAAACGACCATGATGACGATGATTATTAATAGTGAGTGCTTCAGAAGTGCCAACGGTGGGCTAGGTGCTGATTGGTGAATGCACATGGGCAACACATGCAAGAATAGTTTCTGGCCCGCAGAAGAAAGGTTTGAGATTCTTTCCCTGTGATGCATCTGCCGTGAGAGCTGTCCACAAAAACACCAAGACAAACGGAGTTCCGCACGCATTTGTTTGGGTGCCACTTGGAATTTATGAGTTAATGCTACATAGTTCACCCCAAAGGCTGTTCTCTACCCTTTTATTGCCTAAAGATAAGAGGCAGAAAAGGGGAGAACTGAGAATACCTCTCCAGGAGGCTGGCAAAGCCATTTTCTTTAAAATAACGTTCAACGGCATGATGAGTAGGTGCTTGTTGTGAGAAGAGGAAGGGAGCAGAAAAAAGGATGAAACAGAAGGAAACTAAAAACAGTATCATGGGGAACTGTGCTCTGAAAAACTGTGACTACAGACTAGAAATGAGGTCTGCTTTTTGCCTGGGTCCCAAGGAAGGAAGCATAAAGGAGCTGGAAATAAAGGATGAAAGCAGTGGCTCAGAAGCTATGAAGTCAGGGAGAAGCCTCCCCTCCCACTGTCTGGCTGGGTTAGTGAAGAAGTGCCCATGCTAGATGGCAAAGAGGAAATGTGAGGAATCTAGAGAATTAGGGGGTGGTCGTGTCTGGTGGCCATTCATTGCCAGCAATTTTATACCAAATTCAACATAAGTGTGCGTTTTTCTAAGAAGGGGGTCCATAGCTTTCGAGTTCTTAACTTTCTAGATTGGAAAACTTTACGGAGGTAGGAACTGCAGCTGTTATTAAATCCCAGCTCCTGGCACATTACCTGCACATAGTAGGACTCAGTATCTATATTACTGAACAACCCATCAGTGAGTTAGGTTACTGCCCAAAAAAAGGTTAGGAATCAGTGGTTGGAAGGGGGATTCTATGCATAATTAACATATCAAGACTCAGAATCCAAGAACAGGTTGAAAAAAGCTTTAATTCTTGCCAAAAAGAAAGCTGATCATAAGACGATGGAAGGTGCAGTTGGAAGCATTTGGAAGTAGTGAATTATATACACAAGCATGAATGAAAAATGAAGCTCAGCACACTGAATGGAAGCCAGCACTGGGACAAAGGAAATCAAATACTTGGGTCAGGAAGGCAACGTCACCAGAGGACAACAGCGAAGCTAGGAGAGTCAACAAAACGTTAAGATACAGACAATAGAAGGGAAATAATAATGTCTATTATTTTCTCTGTCGTTTACTTAAAACAAGATACAAAACTCAGGAAATGAATTCAATAACTTGAAATGATTTTATGTTAATTTGAAAATTAATGAAATTATCTCTGTGACAAATCCACTATGATTCACTATTATCTGTCTCAATCACTTAAAAAAATGCTTGAATTCATGGAAAATCAAACCAGTAGCTTTGGCTTTTATTTTGTCTTATTTTAGGAAAAAAACTAAGGAGAAATCTCCCTGATATTAATCTTCACAAGTCAAATAAAAGAATTTAAAAAAAAACCAAAAGAATAGAGTTCTTACGATTTCTCAAGGAATGTTTATGTCTCAATATTTGCCTTTTTCAACAACTGTCACTTAATCTCATTACCTCTTATTGATAAGCCAATAAATCTTCACAGGGACTCTCAAGAACATAAGAACAATCCCGTCACAGTCACAATCTTACTTGGTAGCTACTCACCTCAAAATGCTGGGTCTGTCTGCCATCCTTTTCATTTTCTTTGCTACAAACAAAATATAAACTGTCATTCTGTTTTACAGCAATGCTTCTCATTCATTGAAATTATACTTTTACTTGTTTTAGAACTTCAGTAGCTCTAAATAAAATTCTTATGAAATTAAAAAACAAAACAAAAAATGAAAACCTAGAAACAACATAACACATGAATATGGTTATCTGTCTTTAATAGCACCATAGTAGAGTTTCCCACCCTAAAGCATTTTCCTTGTTGTAAAATGCTATTGGTAAGTATAGGTTTTGTTAATTTTATGCTTTTTAGTTCTTTTAATGCACACTGCACTAAGTGAAAAAAAGTTTATTCACATTCTTATAAATGGTGTTAGGAGGAAACTCTTAAAACTACCTTCCATCCGACATCAGTTCAACATGATCAGATCCAGTCCTCTCATGAGATGGTGTGGGACTGAGGCTTTCCATGTTCTGTAACAAAACAAACCACTTGTTGTCCAGCAGTAATGGTAAGAAGTACATAACAACAGATCCTTCTTTCTTTAAGACAGAAACATGAGATAATAAGTAGATATTAATTAATTCTAGTTCTCAGATTCCCAACTTTGTTAAAATTGGTAAAAATTACGACACTTTATTATACACTGTTGGTATAAAATTGTATATTGAACTTCATCATTCCATTAACAAAAACATCTGACAGCAGACAGGAATGGTCATTATGGCCTACAGTGTTCCTGTTAGGTACTGCCCACATTTTATAGCTAAATAGAGCAAAACCCAGACCCTCAGAATATTAGGGAAGCATTAGAACTAGACCTGAGGAATCTGACTTCTAATGTAATCAGAAGCCAACGTCACATTCATTGCCTGTTAATCTTTTCAGTGTTTCTTGTCAAAATCATCTGAGGTGATAGGCAGCTTGTATCTAAACTGCAAAATAGCCATCACAAAGACATGGAGTTAACTTAAGAGCCTTTTCTTCTGTGATATTTAATGTTAATCTTTATATTAGCCAAATGGAAAAAAATAAACAGGAAACTTACTTCAAGTAGCATGTATTTCAGACTGATGGAGAAGGGCTTAACACTTACCGGGAGGCATATTAGTAAGATTTTTTGACTGCCTCTGTGAAAACAGCCAATGGTTTCTAAATACAACCCAGGTGACTGAGCACAAAGTAAGCCATCCCCAAGCAGGAAGATTACAAATATGCAAACAAGAGCACATTTGCATTTGGGGGACTCAAAGGCACAGCTGCCTTGGAGATTTGGACCTGAATGTCATGGAATGCAAAGATTCATTTCTGCATTAAAAGACTATTAAGTGCAATCCATGTATTCTGTGTTGTCAAAATAAAGAACATATTGAAGCAACATGCATTCATCTACACATTTATAATCTTCCACTGTGACAAGCCCATTGCAAAATACATCTAATTAAGGTTTACAGTGATCCTATGAAATTGAGATATACAAAAATCTCCACAAAACAAGCATATAGAGTAGATAACTAGTCTTAGGCTTGGCAGATGGATAAATTATTTTCCATTTATGGTGGTGTGGTCAACTTGTCTGCAACTGTTAAAAGTTTAAAGCCCTAGGTTTCATCAAGTACACAAACAAGGGAGACAACATTCCAAAGAGTTATTAACAGTGGCTCTAGAGTCAGAATGCTTGGGTTTGAATCTTAGCTCCATCATTTATTAACTGTAAGATCCTACTGACTCTGTTTCCTCAGCTGTAAAATGGGGGTGGCAACAATACTTAACATAGGGCGGACGTAAGGATTAAATGAGGTAATACATGTAAATTATTATGCTAATGTCTTATACATTTAGTGAATATTAGCTGTTGGTGGTGTTATTATAATTTCTACAACTGTGTAATCTCCAAGGAAATATATTACTGCTATTTGCCCACAGTTAAGATGATGTCCCAGGAACTCATAAGACAGTGTTTGTGTCTGCCATTATTGCATGCCCACTGACACGTTTAAATAATTTACACAGATAATTTTAGAATGGATCTGAGAAATTTAAATATATGTGTGTGTGTGTGTGTGTGTGTGTGTGTGTGTATATATAAATATAAACAATAATATGTGCATTTTTATACCTCTAAAGTTTGAGTTAGAAGAGGCTTCTCTAAAACGGCTCTCATTAAGCCAGAGCATAGTTGCTCTTATTACTGGAATGTGATTTTCCTGATAAAGAGCAATCCACCTTTAACAAAGAATCTTTGTTCCCACTGGTAATCTTCAACAGAGTATCAAAATCTTTAGTGTAAGATCTAGTGCAATAGTATTAAATTTCCCTGAAGCTCTGAAAGATGAATTCCTAGGGGAAGCACAACCCTCTACCTTCAGATCACATTAAAACACTGCCCATGAAATATCTTTATAATTATATGCAAATAACTATTTCAGAAGAAATAAAAATCTTCAGGTGGGAGGCTAAGGTACATTCAGAAAGAACATAAAATAAACTATAATATAAATTTAAAGATATTTCAGTTAGCAGAATGTTAGAAGATTGATTCTTTTTTCCAAAACAGAAAGAACCAAGATACAATCAACATAGGCTTTGAGAATTACAGAAAATATATACTTATGTTTTACAACAGAAAGCTTTGCAAAAAGCAGGTGTGAAATCTGAGAAAGTTTAGCTGATTTTCAGGGTTAAGACAAGTTGTAACTTCAACTCTCTCGCCTACTCCACTTTTTAAAAAAATGTTTGATCTACATGTTTAACAACTCTCTAAGGACCTGAGTTTCTACAGATGTAACTGACAAAGGGTGACTTTCAAAATTGTTCAGTATTTCTTTCTAAAGCTTTGTAATAATTCAGGTTTTCATGCTGTCTTCCACACATCTGAGACTACTGAATATTCATAGTCTGCTTCCACCAAAGCAGCATGTGAGTACACAGTGTTCCTTTGCTAAAGTAATTAGGTTGCCCCTATACCTTTTGGAAACCGGAGTATGTGAAGAACGTGTTACAGTTGCAACCTACAGCAGTTTTTTAAAGAATGAGACTAACAAGGGTAGGAAAGATCTAGAAGTACATAACAAAAGTACCTATTTTCTGTGGGTGCTAAACACTTTATAGATTCTAACTTCCGTTCTTTGCTTAAGGGTTTGGAGAGGGAAGATTAAGAAATAGATCAGCCAGTCCTCCAACTTCATTGAGATAGGGAAAGGAGAAAATGAAATGGATAGGTCAAAGGAATGGCTGAAATTTAGAAAGCTTCCATTGTAAGACAAGTATGCTGCTGAACTTTCAAATGCCCTGTAGTTGTTAACAGTGCTGGTCTTATGAGAAAATGGCGGCTCAATGACCTCTGAAGGTTTTAACTATTTTATGTGCCAAATGCTTCTCCAGGTGTGGTAAAAGAGCAGCTCATTAATGTTTTCATTTATTAAAGTCTGAAGTAAAAGAACTCTTATAAAACATGTCTTATTGGATTAGTCTTCTAAAGTTAGTATCTTTTAAAGGTAATAGACAATTTTAAGAAATAGCAAAGGGCAGAGTATGTCTTTAAGTATAATTTGATAAAACTGCTTTTAGAATTGCACTTAAAAAGACAGATAAATCTAGTTCTGCATCATAGAAGGCCTACCAGAGATTTTTGAAAACATACAAATTTTTTATAATTTCCTTTGACAATTTGGGGGTGTCAGAAGAAACTGAATTTTAAGAACCATTCTCCTCAATTATAAAAATGACCTAAAATCTATAAAGAGCAAAAGCTTTGAAAAAATTAGACTGTGGAGCTTATTTTCAGTTCTTCCCCTTGGCCCTTCTCTGTTTTGGCATTGACAGATAGGCTCAAACCTGTTTGATCACTGAAATACTTGAAAACACTTGGAGCACAAACAAATTTGGCTTCTAAAACTATAAAATGCTGACAAAGCCTTTATACTGTGTGTGCTGTGCTGTGCTCAGTTGCTTCAGTTGTGTCTGAGTTACTCCTCTGCCCACGGGAATTTTTTGGCAAGAACACTGGAGTGGGTTACCATGCCTTCCCTAGGGGCTCTTCCTGACTCAGGGACTGAACCTCTGTCTCCTGCATTGCAGGCAGATTCTTTACCGCTGAGCCACCAGAGAAGACGAGCCTTTACAAATGACTTCTCTCAATATACAGACAATTCAGTTTGAAGGCCACATGGAACACTGCTAGGCAAAACAAGCTCATTATTCTAGCCTTGAGCTGTAAGAGAAGGTATTTGGTATATTCTCATTAACAAAGGATTCATGACAAATTTGAATATTTTGTATTCTTTTGTACACGTCATGTTTTACAGCTTAAAACTGTATAAATTAATCCATATTCAAAAAGACTTCCTGGTACCGTAAGAGGACACCTATGGAAGAGCTTGCTAGCTGTCCACCCAAATCCATTGCACCTTTCTTGCACAGTGATGACGGAGCCACGTGCCCAGTAAGAGTGCATCTGAAGCCTCTTAGGCAGGTAGACCGGTCTTCAATAGGATGTGAGAAGCTGTATGCGTGCTTTCTGGGCCTGCCTAATAAGCTGCCTCACAAGGTTCACGCCTTGACATGCACTCTCTCCTCTTGTGAGCTGGAATGCAGATGAAAAACACGACTGCTCTGGAAGCTAGTTGCTGAAGCTAGAGGCAGTTGGCCTGAGTCCCTGAAACACTGTGTGGAGCAAGTCTTTCAACTCCTCTCCTGAGCCCTAAACTGCTTTAGACTGTCACCGAAGAAAGAACTTTGATGGTGTTCAAGGCATTGAATTTTGGGTCATTTTGTTACCCAAGTTACTCTAAAAGAGAAAGTGTAAGTGCAACTGTTAGTTGCTCAGCTGTGTCCAACTCTTTGTGACCCCATGGACCGTAGCCCAGCAGATTCCTCTGTCTATGGGATTCTTTAGGCAAGAATCCTAGAGCGGATAGTGGGGATCTTCCCAACCCAGGATGGAAGCCAGGTCTCCTGCCCTGCAGGCAGATTCTTTATCACCTGAGCTACCACACGAAATGATATAGCAACTGTTCATTTGCTCACTTTTCTTAAAACACTTTTTTTTTAAGAAAAAAGTGAGTGGTGAGCTATGCTGGGCACTGGGGTACAATGGTGGATGGTGAACTGACAGGCACTGGTCTTTGCCATCATCACTTCTGAATTTGGTTACTGCTCCAACTATAGTCTGTTACACTGTTAACACTATCTTAATTTAAAAAACAGGTTCTCTCTGAACAGCCCTCACCATTCCTGGGCTATACAGTTGCCAGAGTGATCCTTTCAGAAGGTACTTCAGAAAATTGCTTTCTTCTCTTCAATCCTCTAACGGCTTCTCATTTCACTTAAGATAAACGCTAAAGATCTAAAAATGGCTACGGAGCCTTAAGGGATCAGGCTCCCTGCTTTGTTTCTGACCTCATCTACAACACTCCCCCCTCAACTCTGCTCTGACCAGGAGAGCCTGTTGCTCATCTTCCAAAGGCTAAGGCTGTTCTCCCTCTGCCTGGATAGTCTCTCCTCAGATATCCCGATGGCTCACTCCCTCACAGGTCCCTGCAGAGCGCCGTGCTCAGTGACGCCGGACCTGAAGACTCAGTCTGCTCAATGTCCATCCTCAGCTTCCCACCCACGCCCCATCTGATTCATCCCGCTTCACTTCTCTCCGCAGCATGTGCTGCCATCTGACTAATGTTGGTTTGTCTCTAATCCGTCTCATCCTTTGAGAATGTAGACTTCCAGATGGCAGACACAGTGTGTCTGTCTGGGTCACCATTTTGTCTTTTGTGCTTAAAACAGCGCCTGTCATACAGTTAACTGTATGTTTGAAGGAATGAATATGTTTCAATCTGTGGTTCAAACGGTAGGTTTTTTTGTTCTTGGTTTTGTTGTTGTTGTTGTTGTTTTTTTACCTTATACTGACACCACTCAGAGAACCAGTCAGATGGTTTTTGACAGGAGTTCTTGCTGGGTTATACTGCATTAAAACCAAGAGTTGAGATTTTCAACATTAGGTAACTGATTGTTCTTATAAGCAGGTAAAATGGTTTGGAGGGGGTGGAGGAGACAGTGGAGGCATGAAGATGTGCCAGGCGGCTGTCCTGATATTCCAGACTAGTTACAAAATGTGCCTCGGCTTTGACGATACAAAGGGGAAGGGGGGGGCATATTTTTAAAGTAGAGTCAACTAGATTTGACATATGACAAATACTGGAAGAAGGATTGGGAGTAAGGAAAAAGAAAGGCCTTAGAAAATGACTAAGAAGATGAGGACCTGTGAAATCAGATGAGTGAAAAAGAGTGAAAAGGAGACCAAGGAGGAAAAGATGATTCATTTGATTTTCACATGCTGACCTGAAAGTACGTTTAGGGTGAGCTCCACAGAGCATCACGGAAGTGTTGCTTTGGAAGTCATTTCCGAAGGGGTGGCATCTGACACCGCAGAAGCAGAGAAGCTCTCAGGTGCAGTGCTGATGGACAAGGGATGAGGCAACAATCTGTGTAACATTTATATCTAAGCATGTCTTGTGGAAAACCAGTCAGTGAGGGACACAGTAACGAGGAACAGTGTCACCGTGGTAAGAGGACAGAGAGAGATCAACATCCTGGAGGTCAAGGGAGAAGGATTTCTGAGAAAAAGAGGCAGAGGGTCAAGAACCACAAGGACTTCAGGAGGCCAAGGACCAAGCCAACAACAGCACAGAGGTCTTAACATACCAGAAACAACCACACGGTCACCCAGTGACACAGAGAAAGGAGTTTCTGCAGCGAAGTGGGAGTAGAATCTGAATCACAGGAGTTCATTAGCAAGTATGGAAAGAACTGGAAATGTCTGCAGACTGTTTAAAATTTCTGATGGCAAAACGAAGGGCAAAGATTGACCATCAGAACAGAGGGAGCAGAAAGAACTTATATAGGTACTGGTTTCAGTTTTTTCTATTATTTAGCACATTTCATTGCACTTAAACCTCAGTTCTTATAAGCAGGTAAAATGGTTTGGAGGGGGTGGAGGAGACAGTGGAGGCATGAAGATGTGCCAGGCGGCTGTCCTGATATTCCAGACTAGTTACAAAATGTGCCTCGGCTTTGACGATACAAAGGGGAAGGGGGGGGCATATTTTTAAAGTAGAGTCAACTAGATTTGACATATGACAAATACTGGAAGAAGGATTGGGAGTAAGGAAAAAGAAAGGCCTTAGAAAATGACTAAGAAGATGAGGACCTGTGAAATCAGATGAGTGAAAAAGAGTGAAAAGGAGACCAAGGAGGAAAAGATGATTCATTTGATTTTCACATGCTGACCTGAAAGTACGTTTAGGGTGAGCTCCACAGAGCATCACGGAAGTGTTGCTTTGGAAGTCATTTCCGAAGGGGTGGCATCTGACACCGCAGAAGCAGAGAAGCTCTCAGGTGCAGTGCTGATGGACAGGGATGAGGCAACAATCTGTGTAACATTTATATCTAAGCATGTCTTGTGGAAAACCAGTCAGTGAGGGACACAGTAACGAGGAACAGTGTCACCGTGGTAAGAGGACAGAGAGAGATCAACATCCTGGAGGTCAAGGGAGAAGGATTTCTGAGAAAAAGAGGCAGAGGGTCAAGAACCACAAGGACTTCAGGAGGCCAAGGACCAAGCCAACAACAGCACAGAGGTCTTAACATACCAGAAACAACCACACGGTCACCCAGTGACACAGAGAAAGGAGTTTCTGCAGCGAAGTGGGAGTAGAATCTGAATCACAGGAGTTCATTAGCAAGTATGGAAAGAACTGGAAATGTCTGCAGACTGTTTAAAATTTCTGATGGCAAAACGAAGGGCAAAGATTGACCATCAGAACAGAGGGAGCAGAAAGAACTTATATAGGTACTGGTTTCAGTTTTTTCTATTATTTAGCACATTTCATTGCACTTAAACCTCACAAAAAACCACAGAGATAAATACTCCCATGTTACAGAGTAACTGCTCACTTGCCATAGCTATTAAGTGATAAAGTTAGAACTGAAATTCAGGCATGAGTGTAAGATCTAAGCTGCTTCCTTGATCCCTGCCTATGATTTCAGAGAGTGTACGTGAGATTAAATAGATGCTATTTATGAACAAAAGGGCTACCAGACTATGTTTTTTAAATATATGAAATGTAAATCTTATTAAGGCATTAGTATAATCACATAAAGAATATTTGGAAAATAGTCTTTGGATGGAGTAAAAATTGCCCCTAATGCTTCCACCATCACCACCACCAGCACAATAGTATTGTTCAGTCATTTTAGGTATATTTTCTTTGTGTGTTTTTCTAGGAACATATCTATATACATATATTCACACACAAATGCATGCACTATATATACTGCTTCTTTATATACCTACTTTTGAGGGAGATGCAGAAAACATAGTCTTCAAGGATACTTAATCTCAGATTTCAGAAAAACGTTTATCATTTGAGCAGGTAAGAAAATGGGTAGAGACCTAGAGAAATTCTGAAGCAGGAAAGAAGGAAATCACTGAAATACAAGCTTGCTGTCTTAGCTGTTCAAAGACGAATGAGGGCAGAAGCTTTCCATCAGAGAGAGGCTCAAGAGCACGGATGTGAGCTGGTGGGGTAAGAAGAGAGCAGAAGGCTCTGGCCACAGCAGTCATTAGAGATACTCAGTGCCACTCACTACCACTGATTTCTGAGTGCGGAACTATCTGCAGTCTCTTGGTCTCTACTGCTCATGACGGTTCAAAAGGGAAAAGGACAAGGCAAAGTACACAGACAGTTTCCACTCTAGAGATTCTTAATCTGCAAGATGCTCTTTTTAGGTTTCTTTGGCTGGGTTATGGGCTGGCAAGATCACTGTAAAATTACCACTCACACTCTTCAGTTCCTCTCCCCTCATTTTCTCTGGAAAATGCTTTGCTCCATATCTCCATCAAAACTGCTCTTACTGAGTGATCTCCAGCTTGCTAATTCCAATGGCTAAACTCTTACTGTTCTACTTGGTTAACCATCTGACCTTCTTTCCAGCTAGAGATACCTGGTTTACTTGGCTTCCAAAACATCAAACACACCCCATTTTCTCCTTTTTTGCTGTTGTCTCCTTAAGTCTCCTCTACTGGTACCCTGTTATCTCCCCATCCTCTACATGGTCCCTGAGGTCACTTCCCTTGTCTGTTCAAACTCATACCCTTGATTACTTCATCTAGTATACTGACTTAAAATACTCTGGGTTCATTCCTTGGTCAAGGAGCTAGATCCCACATACCACAACTAAGAGTTCAAATGATGCAATGAAGATCAAAGATCTTGCATGCCACAGCTAAGACAGAGAATAGCCAAACAAACAAACAAAAAACATATCCAACATTGAACCATGATGCTATCTGCCAAACTTCTCTCTTCTCCATCTCAGTAAATTGGTGTCACAAACCTTCTAGTTGCTCAGGCCAAAAACCTTGGCGTTATCCTTCATACTAGACAGGTAATATCAGGAAATCTTGTCAATTCTATGTTCAAAATATACCCAGACAGCATCTAGTACCTCATGACGACTTTTTAGTTAATGTGAACAATGTCCCTTACAGCAGTGCCCTGTGCAGCCTGCAGGCAATGTGTGCAGGCTTGAGGATCACCTTAGTTCATGCTATCATCAGCGCACACCTAGGTTATTGCAATAGTTTCCTAACTGGTTTCTCTGCTTCTGCCCTTGGCTGCATCCTGTTTGTTCTCAACACAGTGGTCAAATCAAATTTCAGTAAGTCACATCACTGCTCTGCCTAGAACCCTCCTGTGGATTCTCATCTCACCCAGATTAAAGGCAGAGTTTTTACAATGTTCTATGAGGCCCTTCTTAATTTGTTCTCTCCTCACCTTCCATTATCTTTTTCACTGTCTTCATTCTCTTCTAACCATAACGGTATCTTTGCAGTTTCTTGGACATTTCATATAAGTGATTTTCTTGGCCTCTCTAAACCTGCTGTGATACTATGGTTTGTTTCCTTACTTCCTCTAGATCTTTACACTCAAATATCAAATTCTTGGAAGGCCATCTCTAAAAACTCTATTTAAAATTGCAACCCCTGCCCACTTATAATTTCTAGCCTCATTTTTTACTATATATTTCTTACTAATAGTTATCACTATGCAATATATATTATGGTTTACTTTTTTGACTTGATTTTGTCTGTTTTCCCCACTAGAATGTAAGCTCCATGAAGGCAGTGATTTTTGCCTGTTTGTCTCACAGATGTATCCCCAGATTCTGAAATATTTCCTGGCACAGAGAAGGTGTACTATTACATATATTTTCCAGAAACAAAAGTCTAGTCAGTGTATAAAGAACTTGTAAAGGAGTAAGAGAAGGTTTTGGAGGAGAGAGGGGGAATGTGAAAATAGAAGTTCAAAAGTAAGTAGGGAGTTAAGAAGCACAACTTCACTTTCAGGGTGTGGTCTAAACAGCAGTCACTGTCACCTTCCCTGGCTATTTGCTTTGTGGTTACCTGCAAAGATGAGATTTAACATTAATGGAATATGAGAGTCAGGAAATATCTTTGAGAATACCCTCACTTCATAGATGAGAAAGTTCTGCTTCTGTCTGAGTTGTATTGGCAGGGCTTTAAATTATTCACTGCAACAAAGACGTTCCACTTAGCTCACTTATGTTAACATGTGACCTGCACAATCCTGGAATGTGGAAACTGGCAGCTAAGGTGGGGACAAATCCTTTCACAGAGAAAAAACCAAAACAAAACACAGAATGGAATTAAGCTCTCTCATCCAAATGTTTTAAATATCAACTATGTCCACAGTTTTAGCAATCACATGTGTTCTAAGGAGTAAATATACTTTTCCAGTTTCATTAGCTACTACCACTTAGCTAATTTAAGATACTATTTCTGGAGGAAAAAACATTGATGAAAACAAACCATGGACCAAATAAAGAGTTAACAGAGTTAGTATTATTTAGTTTATTAAAATTTTTACTTTTCCTTCAAATAAGAATTTAGTGTTAAAAACCATTTAATGTATAATGGTTCCAAAGCTTGCATGCATGCTAAGTCGCTTTAGTCATGTCCAACTCTCTGCGATATCATGAACTATAGCCCACCAGTATCCTCTATCCACACGATTCTCCAGGTGAGAATACTAGAGTGGGCTACCACAGCCTCCTCTTGGGGGTCTTCTAGACCCAGGGATCAAACCTGTGTCTCTTATGTCTCCTGCACTGGCAGATGGGCTCTTTACCACTAGTACCACCTGGGAAGCTATATTTGTAGAATGGTGTCAGACACCAGTCTGAGGTGGGTGACTGTGTTTACTCTAGCTGATCAGTTTGCTTCCAGAAACGGCACCAAGACATCTGGGGGGAATAGAGTAAACATGCTTTCCCCAGATTTGTATTTATGCATATTTTCTTTAAGGAATAAAACTGGGAATTTTCTCTGAGCACAGGCAGAAGTTGACAATGGGAGAATAGGAGGCCCATGAGTTTTGTTAAATTTATAGAAAACCCAGCATGGAGGTAAAAATTGTTGAGATAAACCAGAACAGAGGCTTTAAACACTGTGAGAGAATGGATATTACCTATTTTTATTAGGGACTCCAGTTCAAGTTATAAAATTCAACTTCAGTTTTTTTGGGGGGATTAAATTTCTGAAAGCTAAAGGAAATCAGAAGACAGACTTCAGTTCTCACTTTTCAAAGAAACTGAACATACACAATAAAGGATGATGTATATTTATAGTTAAAACTGGATAAATATTGAGTTATTGACTAAACTCACTTGCATAACTTATATATCAAATTCATGAATCAGCATTTAGGTCTGAGGTAACTGTTTAGGAGATTAATTTGCTTATGATTAATATAGGGGAAAAAAAAACTATACAGTATAGCTTTGAAATTAAATTTCTGAACACAAAGGGATTTCTGAACACAAAGACAGTTGATCCTATTTCCATATGTATTTTTCTTTTACCTCACTTTAAACTCATTAATTTTTTATATTCATATAGATAAGAACAGATAAAAAGGAGGAAAATAAGGAAAAATGTGTTGATAATTTTATTCTAAAAATAAAGTTTAAAAATGCTCAAAAGAATGAGATCAAAGTCAGACCAATTTCAATAACACAGAAATCAAAGTTTGTGCTGTTTCTGCTTCCTTTGGCAAAATACAGTGTTTCATGAACTTGACTTTTATAGTTATTAAAAAGAAATAAAAGTGTGTATACTTAGTACCTCTAAGGTCTCTTTCAGAACTCATGTCCTATAATTCTGTGAAACTTGAGCTTGACATTAATTTTTATTTTTTACAAAGCAAAGAAAAGAAATGTGGTATTTCCTAACTGGCTACAAGTAAAAATTTTATAGAATCATGCACTTACCACAAGACCATCTTGATTTTCATTGAGCTCAGAAAGTTTGGAACTGGATTTCTGACGTTTAGGTTTACCCCTTTCTCCAATATAACCAGAAGTATTTTCATATAATTTTTCCACTTCACAAGCATTCAACATACATTCATCAAGACTGCTGAAGCCAGAAGGAATATTTTCTTTGTTGAGAAGTCCCCTTGAATTGAAAAAAAATTAGCTTCATTTTACTTTAAAAGGCAAAAAGGACGTTTTAATGACACTGCATCATGCAGAAAGAAGAGTGCCTAGAAATTCCATGTTTCATCTTTAATAAAAATCTGAGCAGAGTGCTACTCCTGAGACCACTTGGTGCCAAATGTATCAGATTAAAAGAGAAATTATTCCTAAAGGCAAACTGGCGAGGGCTGTGTTTCTACCAATGAAAAGCTTTTGTATTTGTACCAGAAGTAATCTGTATTCAAAACCAGGGGAACTGTGCAAATTTGCAGACATTTTCCATTATTCATAGGTTTTATATACATACATACATACACATACATGGATCTTATAAATTAATATATTAAGAAAAATCTGAAAAGGAAATTACATCTTTTTCTCCAGAATGGGACACTGACTTTCTCCAGTTGAGAAAGACATTTTATCATGGTATAAATGCATTAATACCTAAATCTGAATATATTGATGATCCTGGTAAAAATGATATAACAAGAACTATGGAATATGAAGAAAGCATTTCAACTGAAATATGGATTCGTTACTTCCCAGTACCAGTTTCTGAATGTAAGCTTATAATTAGAGTTCCTTCATGACTTAGTTTTAGAAGTTTTAACTACAGAATTTAATTCATTTAATGCTCTTGAAATGCTTCCCTTAAGCATTTTAACATTCTCTTTTAAGAGGTTTTTCACGAAATTAAAGTACTTGGAGAAATGTTTGTCTTTTACTACATCACAGAACAAACTAAACCATCAGTGCGGTGCCATTTTGGAGAAGGCAATGGCACCCCACTCCAGTACTCTTGCCTGGAAAATCCCATGGGTGGAGGAGCCTGGTGAGCTGTAGTCCATGGGGTCCCAAAGAGTCGGACACAACTGAGTGACTTCACTTTCACTTTTTACTGTCATGCAATGGAGAAGGAAATGGCCTGGAGAATCCCAGGAACAGTGAAGCCTGGTGGGCTGCCGTCTATGGGGTCGCACAGAGTCAGACACGACTGAAGCAACTTAGCAGCAGCAGCAGCAGCAGCAGCAGCAGCACCATTTGGTCAGGTACAAGTGAATGAGACTTACTCTCTGTCATGGTGTGACCTTAAAGGTACTTCCCTGCAACTAGGGATTACCATACTAAATGAAGTTAAGTCAGAAGAGAGAGACAGATACCACGTATCACTTACGTGTGGAATCTACAATATAGCACAAATGAACCTAACTACAAAACAGAAAGAGAATCACGGACATAGAAGACAGATCGGTGGTTGCCAAGGGGATGGGAGGGAGAGGTGGAGTGGGAGTTAGGGGCTGGCAGCCGCAAACTGTCGCGTATAGAATGGATAAACAACAAGGTCCCACTGTGTAGCACTGGCAACTACATACCCTGGGATAAAGCATAATGGAAAAGAATATAAAAGCAAATGCATATTTGTGTGTAACCGAATCACTTTGCTGTACAGTAGAAATTAATATACTATAAATCAACTATAATTCAATTTTTAAAATATATAAAGATAACTCCTAACCACCTACAACTGTATTTGAAATAAGTGAGCTCCAAAGCGTAAAAATAAATGAACATATTTAACTATCAATCATATCCCCAAATGAAACAAGGTTAATTAAATATTTATTCTGTAATTTAAATTCATATCCTGTCTTAGGCTATCATGGAGGCAAAATTATGAATTAAATAGTCATAATATTTTCACCATTACACTATCTTGGTGATTTTTAATACTCCATATTTAATCTAGACTTATTTATACCTTTAATGTACAAATATGTACATTTAGTAAAATTATATAAAAGATGTATGTTACATTTATAAGCAATATTCCAAGTATAAAATAAATGAACACATGGGGAAAAGTTGCTAGGGACTAACATGCAGGCACATATACAAACACTCTTAAATCTCTCTCAAATTCACAATGAGTTTACTGTAATATTTTTAATATTTAACTACGTCTCTTTGTTTTTGTATTTTCTTAATTCCTGGGGTATAGTTCCAATTATAATTTTTTAACGGAGGAATTTTTAGGTTTGAAGCTGTGGGAGTTGGTAATGGACAGGGAAGCCTGGCGTGCTGCAGTCCATGGGGTCACAAAGAGTCAGACACAACTGAGGTACTGAACTGAAGGACTCAACTGTGTCCCCCCACCTCCCCAGTTCATGTGAGGAAGCCCTACTTGCCAGTGTGACAGGGCCTCTGAGGAGGTAATTAAGGTTGCACGAGGTCACGACGGTGGGGACTCGATCCAAGAGGACAGGCGTCCTTACAAGAAGAGGCAGGCGCCAGAGCAGAGAGGAAAGGCTGTGAGGCTCACAGCCAGGCAGCCAGGCCTCCACAGCACCCGCCCGGCAGCACCTTGCTCACGGACTTCGACCTCGCTCAACTGTGAGAAAGTGCTCTCCTGCTGTTTGAGTCTGTGGTACTTTGTTATGGCAGCTTGAGCAGATCAATACAAAAGCTAAAAATTATTTTTAGAAACTAAAGTACCAAGTTTATTTTCTAATTTTTTGAATAGTGAATGAATGACTGGAATAGATCCTGTTCAAATAAATATTCCCAAATCTAGCTGTGCAGCTGTGCTTAGGTGGAAATCCTGCTGTCCTCAAAGGATGCTCTCTGCTCTTGTGTGCATCGGTCCCTGGGCGACCCTGAGGAGCACAGGAGCACGATCTTTCCAGTAATACCTCGACTCTCACAGCTGCCGTCACCGCGGTCTAACCTGAACTTAGATCCCGGTGGCCTCTCACTCTCCACATCTCAGGTTTTCTTTTTACAGAGTTTCCTCCTTCCCCTACATGCATGCACATGTAATGTTCTGGCAATATTAAACTTTTTAATATTCTAAGAGAGCACAACTTTTAGTTTGCAGTAGGAATTTAATATATTTATATAATAAAAATGGGTATGATTTTTTAGTTCATTGTGTTTTAGAAAATTGAAATCATTTTCAATAGCCATGCTTTACTTTTTAAAAAATATTTATTACAAAACTTCCAAACATAGAAAAATACAGGGACTATCATCATGAACTTCCTTATATCCACCACCAAGATTCAATGGTATTTTCATGCTCCTGGCAGATGGTCAATTTTTAAACGAGAATTAAATTGAGCTCTCTCACATAATGAAGATATTCCTTAAACTTTTTTACATTTTTAGTGTAATAAATAATAATATAAGCCTATCATGTTTCCTTATGAACTGAGACAAATAAGAAATCTAGTACATTAAAGTATTTCTAGTCTGTCTTGTGCATTGCTTGTTTAAAAAAATGTCATAATGGTATTAGTACAGACTTTATTGGCTCTCCAACCTCACTCTGAAACACAGGGATATTTTTCTAAATGGTTGCAGGCAAAATAACATATCATGGATTTTTCAAAACATTTTAAAACCATTCCATAGGGCTAATAGTTTTAAACAGAAGAGAGTGAAGTGTAGCTTTAATTTTTCCTAATTTCTTAAGCAAAACTTGACAAATCTTAGATAACAAATCAATTATGTATACGCAAACACTGAGAAAAACATACTTGCTATAGGTTATAGTAATGACTCTTAACATTTTCAAATCTGACACCATGGAGGTGCATCTCTTGGGACGCACTGAGGAGGCCCTGGGGTGGGGGCGAAAGCAGCAGAGCTGGAGCTCTGAGAGATAGGGCCTCGCCCCTCCAAAGCCGTGGAGAGCTCAGAGCAGCCATTCAGCACTGGCCGAAAGCTAAAGGAGGCCTCTCAAGACGCAGCACTGACCAGGTGACAGGTTAGGAGGGGCCTTATGACCAGGAGGGTGAGGCTAACAAGGAGCACGGGAAGGGGGCTTCTGATCGCCCAGACCACATAGTAAGGAAATGAATCAGGTGAGACTGTGAGTTTCTTCTGCCATAAACAGTCTGCACGCCAAGATTCTCTCACTCAACACACAGCTGACCATGATGAGTGAGAAGGATGAGCAATAAAGGAACTCCAGAGGAGGAAAAAGCTAGAGCTTCATGGACACCTCTTCATATTGTCAGGAGAAGCACATGACTGAAACCGCCCACCCTGGCCAGGCACCATGGTAACTATCTGCAGGAGTTGTTTTACGGCAGGAGGTCATGGTAAGAACCCACCAACCAGAAGGGTTCAGGAAAGGTCAAAAGGAGACGCCACATGTCCGACCACCTCCCAGAATCCTTCTCTCTGGCATGCATCTTGGCTGAACAAGGCGTGCACCACCAGGAAGGACCTGAGTCAGAATGACTGGCTAAAGACCACTCAGAAACTAATCCCGTTACCATAAAACCCGAGACTGGAGTGGCGGAGCTGTTCTCCTGGGTTCCCTTACCCTACTGCTCTCTACCCGGGTGCCCTTTTCCAATAAAGTCTCTTGCTTTGTCAGCACATGTGTCTCCTCAGACAATTCATTTCCGAGTGTTAGGCAAGAGCCTGGTTTGGGGCTCTGGAAGGGGTCCCCCTTCCTGCAACAAGATGGTTAGTTAGTCTCTTCCATTCTCCATCTCCTTTGTTCCCTTGACAATGATAGTGGGGAACAATCAAGGTAACTTCTACGGAAACATCCTCAGATGTGAGAAACTGTATTTAAATTCTGCAGGAGTGGTTATGCTCTGTTTCCTACTTCTCTCCCTGCCTAGCACCCTGTTCACTTTTGACTCTACCCCTGCCATGGTCCTCCCTGGTCCACCCAATGCACCTACCACCAACAGGACTATTGCCCAGCTTTGTGCTAATGTGCTCCTCTCTGTCCCAACCACAAGGGTGGAAAGCATGATGTCGTGACACACTAAGGATTTTAAAAAGGCAGTGCTGTTGCATACAATGTGGCAAAAAATAAAGCAGAGACTAAGATCAGTGTTAAATGAATAACTGGTGCTTGCTGAATAACACAATATAGACAGTATACAAACTAATTATAGTCCTAAACATTTTCTATAAAGCTTACTCAGTAACTAATTTTAAATGTAAATATGTCCTATATTATAATTTTCCTATATTCTAAAAGGAAATGTTATAGCACCCCCTCCTACTCACCAGCTCCAAAACAAATGTTTTCAAAAAAGTGTTGCTTATTATCACATGAAAAGTCAGTGGGTTATATAACTGACACTTTTTCATTTCTAAAATTATATTTGCTAAAATAGCTCTTAAATATCTCAATAATGTGCATGTGCAGCATGGAATCTACTTGTACTATTTATACGTTTCTTTAAGCAAAGATAAGTTTTTTTCCCCATAAACATTTGACATAGATTATGAGTCCAGGTGAAAAAGAATGTGGGGAACTAGGGTTTGGTTTAGTCTTTGACATTTAATAAGAAGTACAAAATAACTTTATAGAGACTAAATGATACAGTAGGCAAAACTTCAGGAAAAATATGAGAATATAGCCTATTATATATAAATTTATTTTCTTTAATTTAAATCATGATTATTCAATAACATGAATGGTAATTATTCATTTGTATTTTATCAAATCTTTTAATGGAGAAAAGAGTTTATTGTAATACTCGTCTTAAAATTCATGCTAAGAGAATGCTTTAAAATGAGCCATTGTAATAATAAAGAACTCAAGCATTTCCTCTTTTGTTAGACTTGAGCTCAGCCTTTCTTATACTAAAACATATTCAACTGTCAGAGCATTCCAGTGATGTTCTGGTATTTAATCAGGTCAATATAAGTAGGGGAATCTGCTGGCTCATAAGAAAATCTAACAGCAAGCTGAATGTTGTCTAACAAGGAAAAAAACCACTCTAGACAGGCATCTGGCAATTTTCTCCTCCAACGGTGCAGGATCCTTTTAAATAAGATATGGACGAGAAAGCCGTGAAATGTATTAAATCAGAGGTAGCTTCCCATCACATACGGAACATCCACATGACAATGAAATATTTATTCAATCACGTGTGAATTTCCAAATGTTAACTAAGCTTAGAAGGGTCAAAATGAAAACTTTTAAAGTTGTAACCCGAATACTGAAATGAGAGTGCTATAACAATCATGAATTCGGACATGTATCGTATATTTTTAAAAGAAGAGAGCAAATGTAAACAAGAGTATCAATGCCAACTCACACATCTCTGCTGTGTCGAACTTCATCCTGCTCCTTAGCCTGGCGGCGGCGCTGTTTGGTGGACGTGGAGGAAGATGATGATGCCCCAGATTCCGAGTCCTCTGAACTTTGGCCTCCAGAGTTATTAACATCAAAAAGATGTTGTTCTACAGCTGACCGGATGGTTCTTTCTAAGAGCCTGGTTAAAAAAAAAAATCAATAACTGTGTTTAAAAATATGGTCCCTTACATAGAGAACAGACTGATTGCTGCCAAGCGGGTAGGAGGTTGGGAGAGGGATGGACTGGGAGGTTGGGGTTAACAGACACAAGCTCTAAAATACAGAATGGATAAACAACAAGGTCCTACTGTATAGCACAGAGGACTGACTATATTCAGTATCCTATGATAAACCATAGTGGAAAAGAATATTTAAAAAAGAATGAATCACTTTCCTGTACAATCATACATTAAGACAACATTGTAAATCAACTATTCTTCAATAAAAAGTCCCCATAATATTGGAAATATCATCATTTCCAGTGGAGTATCTATAACTACTTCATGAGCAAAGACAGTATGAGCAATTAATCCTCCAATATTTGTACTGTAAATGAGAAATAAAACTAAATGGAACATATTCCACCAATCAGACAGTTGTGTTTTCCATCTTTGTGGGTCCAGAATTACTGAAATGCTCACAGCAGATCCAGCAACAATTATAGGAGGCATTCAGGAAATAAGGATCATTTAATACAAGGCAGAATGAGGAAAGATTTTTTTTCCTTAAGGAATAATAATGAACCTATTCTTACAAAGACAAGTATCTTCCAGATTTCATACCAGTTCTGCAGGGGAAGACAGTATGACTTACAAAGCAAACTGGCACAAATAATTTTATGATTCCTACTACTTGAATCTCTTGAAGATAAAATTACATAGAAAATAATGCTATTAAAAAAGAATAACTCATCAGAGCAATTACTCTTAATAACAAAAGGGTAAAACTTCCTGAATCTCTATTCAGTTAAATTGTGGTATAAGTGATTGAAACTGTATTCATACAAACATCCCAATATGATTGAAAATGTATTCATGCAAACATCCCAATATATACTACTGAAGAGAGAAGGACAGATTTATTTTATTCAACTTGAAGAAAACAGGTAAGCACTGCTGCTGCTGCTAAGTCGCTTTAGTTGTGTCCGACTCTGTGCGACCCCATAGACGGCAGCCCACCAGGCTCTGCGTCCCTGGAATTCTCCAGGCAAGAACACTGGAGTGGGCTGCCAAAGCACAGGGGCTGACAAAAGTGATAATAAGACAGATAAGGTATCATTTTTAAAGCTATATAGTCTTGCAATGTGTCTAAACTTTTATCACTTCATTATTTAATTCTGAATAAGCAGGCATGAAGAATTCTAAATGGACTGTCCTCAAAGCGTGTTTTCCTTCACTTGAAAAAAGAATCACATCCAAACTCAACAAATTATTAAGCTGGACTTGTTGCCACCACTAATTTGATTCAATAAAGCTGTTAAAATAAAAAAAATTTTTTTAATGGTCAGACTGAGAAATACAATTAGTTAAATAAAATGAGTTTTGAAAATTTAACAATTTAAGAACTTTTATATTTTCCAAAGGTAGTTTTATAATAGACATAGTAATTTCATTACAACTATTTTAAGACAATGAGCAAGTGTAGTCTGACTTGGCATAAGAACTTTACTATCTTGAACTCCACATCCCAACAATTTGACATGACCTAATAGTGGTACCTAGGAATCTAAATAAATTAATATATACATACATACCTAACCCACACCTTTTCCAAACACTATACAAGTCACATAAGAAGTAAAAGTTGTTAGGAAACAAACAGGCAAGAATACATCTGTCTTGGCATAACTCTAGAATCTCTTTAAAATTCATAACGATAAGAGAGGTCAAATCTGCCCTCTGATTGCTTCCTTGTCTAATAAGGAGGAGGAAAAAAAAAAAATCCCAAATCATCCAGGCAAGAACACTGGAGTGGATAACTACTCTCTTCTCCAGGGTATCTTCCCATTCCTGGGATCAAACTCTGGTTTCTTGCGCTGCAGGCAGATTCTTTACCATCTGAGCCACCAGGGAAGCCCTATTAGGTCCAAATTTATACTAATTAGTGCTTCTAATTATTTTCTCTTCCTCCTTGTCATACCACCTGATATTACACCACTCCTCCTCCCCCTGATCTTTGCTGATGAAGATGCTCCAAATGGCCCACTCACGCCCCAGCAGTGTCATATAGCTGAAGCACAGTGAACAATGTGGTCAGAGTAGTAGGGGGGGTAGATAACTGGAACTCAGATTTTCATGACTAGTGGAATTAAAGTGGAATTAAGTGAGACTAGTAGAATTAAAAGGAAAAAGACATGCAATGGACGTAATTATTAATAGCAGAGCACTGACACTGCCTAGAGGAAAAGGGACTTGTTGCCATCACCAACTTCCTTTCTTTTCTGTGTTCTACCAGCCTGCGAAGTCCCCAACACAGTGCCCAAGGCTTATTTAACCTCAGATACCTAACACTATGCTTAGTGTATTGCAGGTGTTCGATAAATGGAGGCTGATTAAAACAAATGAAGGAAGAAGTAAAATATACCTTCACCTTTAATGGCAAGACACTTCTTAAATCACAAAGACTGCTTTGCACATATTAACTAACATTATTTTGACTGAAATAGAAAATCTCAGATGTTCACATGGCCAGGCTCTCTCCAGTCCCACACCCACACAGAAACTCAAATAGGAACATTTCTTATTTAGTCTTTTCCTCTGGGTAGTTAAAAAATCATCATTGGTTATGTACTGTATTAATCTTCCAATGCAGCACACCATTAGAATAGCTTTTTTTTTTTTTTTACTGCTTAGTAAGTGAAAGGAGGGGAAAAAAGCCCAATCTGGACCACTTACTCTCCAGTTGTTGACACACTGCTGACTTGGGATACGTGGGCACTGCTGAAAAAGAAGCAAAAAAAAAAGGAAGTCAGATTAAGCAGAGGACCAGAGCCTGTAAATCAAACACATGAGGGGATCCTGGGCTGAAAGTATTAGCCAGGCCCTGAGCAACCCTCATGTGACATTTTATCACCCACTGACAGATGCTGGTTTCTCCTGTCTCTAGATTAGAGATGGCCCTGGGTGGTTAGTTCCAAACAGCATTTTTTTCTCCATTTTAAGATGTCCATGACAGATAGTTTCAAAAGTGATCTCAGAAAAACCATCTCCACCTCTTAGACTACTGCCATGGTCCCAAGCCCAGGGTCTTCTCATTTTCCTAAATGTTAATTGCGGCTGACTGCTTTTCTGTTTCTAGCTCCGCTCGCCCAAGTCCATCTCTCCTGCCCATTCCCTTCAGACCCACAGACAGCAGCATCTTCTTAAAACTGCTCTAAACATTGGGCAGAGGTGGTGGGGGGCCAGAGAACAGGGAACAAACCCTGTTTTCTCCAGGACTCTGCCTGAGCCACCTCTTCTGCCTAAGTTCCTCACGATGAAAAAACACCTCGAGCTCCATAACGTTTCATCTTAATGCCTAATTATAAATTAGGCCCTTCTATCGAGCATTTATAAACTTTCTCAATTTTCTATTTTCTCCAAATCCTGAATTCTTTGAAAGTATTGAAAAGTAGTGAAAGAAAAAAAAATAGTCAATATGAAATGGAACAGTGAAATGACAGAATACTGATTTGTCCCTTAGCACAGCGAGGGTGCAGGCTGGTGGCTGTTCTAACTGCACCAGCGGCAGCCCTTTCTCACATTCTGCCCTGTAGCGCTTACTTGCGTTGTAAATCAAGATTCAAAATTAAAAAAATACCTTTTGTGCATACCAAACTACCGTTTTGCCTAACAAATCTAATAGTTCTCCCACTTTCAGTTCCCTCTTTGTAAAAGACACCTGAAGAGAATACAAACTGCTAATAGCAAGATCAATATTCATGGCTGCCTTTCAATCATTGCAGGCATTATTTATACTATAGAATTTTCAGCATATGAATGTGTTGCTTCTTCCATCTACGTCTCATCTCTTTCCATTTAGAATCTAAGTGCCTCAAGGGACTCTATAACATTTCTCATTTTCTTTCATGACACTCTGTACCACCAGCACCATACCCAATACAGCTGTCATTATCCTAGAGGTGATCAACAGACACTCACTCTTCAGCCTCAGATAATTCCTTCTGCTAAAGCTGTAGCTCTTTGTCATGGCCACAGACCACAGCCAAATCTCAGAAAACCTGCACAAAAAATGCTATCGTGTAGTTATGAGAAGCTTATGAGAAGAATCTTCGTTAATAAATGAATGAATGAACAAACATACCCTAATGATTACTGAGTGCTCACTGTTTCAGACATTGTGCTAAGTATTGTTTACACAGCTTTTCTCATTTACTGTTTACAATAACCCCATGAAGTAGGTACGTACAGTTGTTTTCTTTTCCCTATTTTCAAACGAAGAGGTTAGAGAGGTTAAGTAACTCATTCACAGTCACAGAGTCAAGAAGTAGATGAGCTGGAATTTGAACCAAAAGAGTTCTAGCTTAAGACTCTAAGCTCCTAATCACTACACTAGACTTTCAATCCATCATCCACTAGAAGAAACACTCCCTAGAGTCATCTTCGTATATGGAGGCATGAACTTCGGTATTTGACTTTGCTTTTAATTGTAACGATTTCTGCCTCACAATGTCTGCTATTCACAGAGGTTTCCAGGTTACATAACCAATAATAAATCCTTTGCTGCTCTCTGTCCTCAGCTGGAACGGGCAGTCCTGACTTTTGATGCTTTGTGGCTTACTCTCTGTAAATTAAACACTGTATAATTTACTCCTGTGCTCCACTTCTCATGCAGTTATGCAACCTTGCTTCTGGGAGCAGTGGCCAATGTGAGTAATGACTCTGGGAGAACCTAGAGGAGGGAAAAGAATATGGATCTGCTAAGATACTAAAAGCATGGCAGACATGTAAGTACAGCCAGCCAGCCAGCCATCTCAGAAGGAAGACACATTTCCTCCCCTTCCTTCTATACACTTTTGATCTGATCTTTTTGCTTATTTAAGCACACAATGATATTTCTAGATTCCTTTTGGGTGAGCAGGAAGGAGAAGATGAAAAATTGTGGGGAAGAAACAGAGAAGGCAATGACAACAATCGGGACCAGGTTCTGAGACTCGTAACTCTCTGAGTAGGTGCTTCTCAGACTCTAACGTGCATCGGCATCACCTGGGATCCTGTTCACACACAGGTTCTGACTTAGTAAGTCTAGGTGGAGGGAAGGCGAAGCTGGGATTTTGCATTTTTAACAAATTCCCCAGTGATGCTGCTGATTTGTGGAAGACATTGATTAGCAAGGTTCCAGATCCTTGCAACTAAAATTCATTAAAATTTCAATGATCTAGATATCACAACCACTATTTTCTTAATTAAAATTTTTTTATTGAAGGATAATTGCTTTACAGAATTTTGCTGTTTTCTGTCAAACCTCAGCATGAATCAGCCAAAGTATACATATAGGCTTTTGAAACTCCCTCCCCATCTCACCCCCCTAGGTTGATACAGCACCCCTGTTTGAGTTTTCTGAGCCATACAGCAAATTCCCGTTGGTTACCTATTTTACACATGGCAATGTATTTTTAAACATTCTAAGTGCTTTAGATACGATTTGGAAAACTTACTCTGTTAATAAAAGGCCATACATCAAATTTTTCCTCAGAGCTTAAAGAAAAATGACCTGAGCCATCTACATCAGTTTTAAAGAGCCTTTCTCAGGATGCAAAATAAATGAATAAATCAATAATGACTTAGTAATTAAATCATATTGATTTTTGTTAATACACTTCTCTTAGGTCAAATTTATAAAAATTTATATTTTTGTGTTTCTGTAATAGGCCTTTGGAATTTTTGATATTACTTAACGTGTCCATACTTCCAGGCTTTTTTAAAACAGAATTTTTCTAAAGAAAGTATTCTGAAAAGAGAATGTTTTCCACTGGGAATCAGAAAAGAGAGGTTCCGGTCCTGAATCTGTAGTTAATTAGCAGCAATCATAGTCAGATTACTAGTTAGCTTGGCTGCTTTTGGGATGGTTTCTTCATACAGAAAATGAAAGCCTTGGCTAGTGATCTCTGTGATTTCCTTCGAGCTATAAAAGTTAATAAGACGATCTCAGTTTACAGTTTATTGCCCCAAAGTCTAAAACATTACAAAAGGTTATAACTGCATATTTAGTTTTATGACAGTGTAAGTCACATAAAAGGTTTATCAGATTCCAAAATGGCTTTGGTTAGGTATCCAATCATGTCTACAGTTTCTGTGGGATATGCTTAACAAGTTATGAAGAGCAAGATTTCTAAGAATATTAGTGTCAGAAATAGGGACTGCTTTCCTTGTTATAATTGGCTCACGGAGGTAATTTTAAGACACTAATAAAAAGGCAATAAGCAAATAAGCTAAAGTGAAAGACTCCATCTACATGCAGCTTGTTTTTTTTATCTCCTGCAGAGAGCTAAGAATAATGAATTTTTTTCAGAGCCCTTGACTGATTTGCTAAGAAAATCTTTTATTTATGCAATGTAAATACTTGAATATGGAAGAGTTCATTTCCTAATGTTGATGAAGGAATTATTCAACACTAAAAAAATAAGCACATGTGCAAATACAGCATTATGGTCAATTTCATTACCCGAGTCTACTTAAGTGATAATGCAAGTCCTAGTATGGTCATTCAAGACAGATAGTGAGTTTACTCTGAAATATATTCTATGACATAGTTAAATACATTTATTCTTTATTTTTATTAGCAAAACATTCTTGAGAAATGATTATACTCAGCAATATTAGTCTATAAAATTTACATGTGATAAGATGCACAGAACGCTTGTTGACAAGTGATTCATTAATTAGGTCTCTTGACTTGAAATAAAGAAAACTTCCAAATCTACTGAAACCAGACATCTTGAACAAGCACGTGTTCTCTTTTTCTGTCTGTCCTTTAACTTCCCTCTCTTCTTTTTTCTAAA
>SJYC01021760.1:0-36306 GCA_006408675.1 Madoqua kirkii | reverse complement strand
CCACACAATTGAACTCTTCACATGTTAGCAAGGTAATGCTCAAAATCCTTCAAGCTAGGCTTCAATAGTATGTGAATTGAGAACTTTCAGATGCACAAGCTGGATTTCAAAAAGGCAGAGGAACCAGAGGTCAAACTGCCAACATCCATTGCATCACAGAAAAAGCAAGAGAATTCCAGAAAAACATCTATTTCGGCTTCATTGACTACGCTAAAGCCTATGACTTTGTGGATCACAACAAACTGTGGAAAATTCTTGAGGAGTTGGGAATACCTGACCTGAGAAGCCTGTATGCATGTCAAGAAGCAACAGTCAGAACCAGACATGGAACATCGGACTGGTTGGAAATTGGCAAAGGAATACATCAAAGCGTTATATTATCACTCTGCTTATTTAACTAATATGCAGAGTACATCATGGGAAATGTCAGGTTGGATCAATCACAGGCACGAATCAAGATTGCCAGGAGAAATATCAATAACCTCAGATATGCAGATGATACCACTCTAACAGCAGAAAGAGAAGATGAACTAAAGAGCCTCTTGATAAGGATGAAAGAGGAGAGTGAAAAAGCTGGCTTAAAACTCAGCATTCAAAAAATTAAGATCATGGCATCTGGTTCGTTCACTTCATGGCAAATAGGAAAATAATGGAAACAGTGACACACTTTATTTCCTTGGGTTCCAACATCACTGCAGATGGTGACTGCAGCCATGAAATTAAAAGATGGTTGCTCTTTGGAAGAAAAGCTAGGACAAACCTAGACAACATATTCAAAAGCAGAGACATCACTTTGCCTTATAAAGGTCTATCTAGTCAAAAGTATGGTTTTTCCAGCAGTCATGTGTGGATGTGAGAGCTGGACCATAAAGAAGGCTGAGCATTGAAGAATTGGTGCTTTTGAACTGTGGTGTTGGAGAAGACTCTTGAGAGTCCCTTGGATTGCAAGGAGATCTAACTAATCAATCCTAAAGAAAATCAACCCGGAATGTTCATTGGAAGGACTGATGTTGAAGCTCCAATACTTTGGCCACCTAGTGAAGAGCCAACTCACTAGAAAAGACCCTGATGCTGGGAAAGATTGAAGGCAGGGTGATAAGGGGACATCAGAGGATGATATGGTTGGATGGCATCACCAACTCAATGGACATGAGTTTGAGCAAACTCCAGGGGATAGGGAGTGACAGAAAAGCCTGGCATGCTGCAGTGCATGGGGTCTCAAAGATTCAGACACGACTGAGTGACTGAACAATAACAATTGAGAGCATCACTGAAGCTGAGCCTCTTACAATTACATGAGAAGTTGCCGGAGGACTCAATGTTGACCATTCTATGGTCATTCAGCATTGGAAGCAAACTGGAAAGATGGAAAAGCTCAATAAGTTGGTGCCTTATGAGCTGACTGAAAATCAAAAGAATTGTCATTGTGAAGTGTTGTCTTCTCTTATTCTATGCAACAAAAATGAACCATTTCTCGATTGGATCATGACATGCAATGCAAAGTGGATTTTATATGACAACTGGCAATGACCAGCTCAGTGGGTGGACCAAGAAGAAGCTCCAAAGCACTTCCCAAAGCTGAACTTGTACCAAAAAAGATCATGGTCACTGTCTGGTAGTCTGCAGCCATTCTGATCCACTACAGCTTTCTAAATCCCAGCGAAACCACTACATCTGAGAAGTATGCTCAGCAAATTGACGAGATACACTGAAAGCTGCAATGCCCGCAGCTGGCACTGGTCAACAGAAAGGGCCCAATTCTTCTGCACAACAACTCCCCACTGCAAGTTGCACAAGCAACACATCAGAAGTTGAACAGATTGGTCTATGAAGTCTTATCTGCCATATTCACCTGAACTTTCGCCTACCAACTACCACTTCTTCAAGCATCTTGACAACTTTCTGCAGGGAAAATGCTTCCATAACCAGAAGGATGCAGAAAATGATTTCCAAGAGTTCACAGAATCATGGATTTTTATGCTATAGGAATAAACTTATTTCCCATTGGCAAAAATGTGTTGATTGTAATGGTTCCTCTTTTGATTAATAAAAATATCCTTGAGCCTAGTTATAATGATATAAAATCCACAGTCCTAAACTACAATTACATTTGCACCATCCTAATATACATATCCTCAAGGTTAATCCATATTGTGCATGTGTCAAAAGTTCCTTCCTTTTTAAAGGCTGAATACTACTCCACTGTAAGGATATTCTGCACGTTGTTTATCCATTAACACATTGATGAACATTTGGTTATCTTCTACCTTTCGGCTGTTGTGAATACTACTACCATGACTATGAGTGCACAAACATCACTTTTGGACCTTACCTTCAGTTCTTTTGAGTATATACCCAGAAATGGAATTACTGGGTCATATGGTAATTCTAAGTTCAATTTTTTGAGGAATCACCATAACTAATTTCAATATGGCTGTACTATTTTACATTTCAACCAGGAATGCACAAGTGTTTCAGTTTCATGTCATCTTCACCAGTACTGGCTATTATTATTTTTTTATAGTAGCCATCCTAATGGGTATGAAGTGGCATCTCCCTGTAGATTTTATTTTGCTGATGATTGGGGGCTTCCCTGACAGCTCAGTTGGTAAAGAATCTGCTTGCAATGCAGGAGACCCCACTTCATTCCTAGGTAGGAAAGATCCACTGGAAAAGGGAAAGGCTACCCACTTCAGTATTCTTGGGCTTCCCTTGTGGCTCAGCTGGTAAAGAATCTGCCTGCAATGAGGGAAACCTGGGTTCAGTCCTTGGGTTGGGAAGATCTCCTAGAGAAAGGAAAGACTATTCACTCCAGTATTCTGGCCTGGAGAATTCCATGGACTTGATAGTTCATGGGGTCACAAAGAGTCGGACGCGACTGAGCGACTTGCACTTTTACTTTGCTGATGATTAATGTGGAGCAATTTTTCATGTGATGATCGGCCATTTGTGTATGTTCTTAGAAGAAATGCCTGTTCAAGTCTTTAACCCATTTTCTAATTTGATTATTTTTGTTGCTGAGTTTTAAGAGTTCTCTATCTGTTCTAGATATTAATTCCTTATCAGAGACATGATTTGCAAATATTTCCTCCCATTTTGTGAGTTGCCTTTTTATTTGTTGACAGTGTGGTTTTTTAAACCACAAAATTAAAAAAATTTTAAAAAGTCCAATTTGTGAATTTTTTTCCTTTTTCCTGTGCCTTTGGTGTTACATCTAAGAAATCATTGCCAAATTCAATATCACATAGCTTTTAGCCAATGTTTTCTTCTAAAATTTGTATAATTTTAACTCTTACATGTAGATCTTTGATCTACTTTGAATTAATTAGGTAAGGGTTCAATTTGATGCTTTTGCATGTGGATATTCAGTTTTCTCAGAACTATTTTTTGAAAAGACTACTCTATGGCACTTTTTGAAAATATGAAAAACCAGCCCTCTTGAGACTCAGGGTCTTGGCCAGTGAGATCCTGGCATCTCTCATGAGTTCCACATACTTCATACTATAAAGATAGTATTATTAAAGATCAGAAAAATAACAAATGCTGACAAGAATGTGAAAAAACAGTACTCTGTATATTACTAGTGGAAATGTACTTAAAAATGCTTAAGGTGGTAAAATTTATATTATGTGTATTTTATCACAATTAAAAACTTCTAAATTGTTAAAATGGCAGATTTTATTTTTATTTTACCACCAAGAAAAAAAAAGAAAAAGCTTCATAAGCAGAGGTGATGTACCTCAATTTAGAGATACTGTTCTAGTCAAAAAGGACAAGCAAAAAACAATTTTAAGTATACAGTTATCTGGGTCTAAAGACACCCAAAATACCTAGCTGACTTTATCATCTTGGGTAAAACATCAGGCAGATAATTAAATAAATAGCCTGCTTATTTGTTCTGCCTTCTAGTTAGTAACCTGAAATAGGCTTATGAACAAATACAATCTTTGGTAATACACTTCTCCAAGTTATCACATCAGATAATAATAGTTTTAAGCATTATATTATGCTTAGAATAAACTATTAAGAATTTACTAAATATTACCACATACACCATCCCCCCTATAAAATCACAAACACAGAAATTCTAGCACAAGGTGTCTGGAAAATTAACCCCCATGAAGCTGTCTGCTACTAAGTTGTGTTTGATCCTTTATTTTTTTTCCAACCCCATGGACTGTAGCCTACCAGGCTCCTCTGTGGGTTGCCATTTCCTTCTCCAGGGGTTCATCTTGACCCGGGGATCAAACCCATGTATCCTGCATTGGCAGGCAGAGACCTTATCATGATCAACCCAGGAAACCCAATAATAAGAACTTTTTACCTTAAAATGATAATTTAGAAAACATGTATTATGCTTAAGGAGAAAAGTAAATGATTAAAAATTTAATAAATGTTACTCCCCCAAATCACAAACATTGAAATTCTAGCATAGCACAAGTTGTTTGGAAAAGTAATCCTCCAGAAGCTATTAAAGGTGAGTTGGAAAGAATTTTTCTGCATATCAAGATAAGAGTGGTATAATTTCCAGATCTTATCCAGTGTCTATTTAAATCTGAATTTATCCAAAGCTAAATTTTTTTCTTCAACATAAATTCTGCAGTTAAAAGACTTTAATAAAATTGATGGTTCCTAGAATCTAGGAATAAAAACAAAATCCTAAATATTGAGTTGTTTAGAAATAAATCTAACTGATGTTCCTGATTCAGGAAAACAAGAAAACATCTGAAATTCTGAAACTGACCCTAAGCAATTCCAAATCTGCTAAAACAGTAATTCAGCTTTAATTTGCACCATGAGTATTAAAATTAGGGCTGAAATTGATAACAACTGTTAACTTAAGGGTTTCAGTGAAGCACAATATGAGAAGGGGAGAGCAGAGGAGGATCAAGATGCTAAAAAACAAGTGTTGGGTAAGTGAAGAGCCAGCATTTAGAGGCCAGGTGAGCTGTTCAGATCCCACTGCATAAGACTGGTTATAGGTATGCAGTCTTTGAAGCATATAGTCAGGGTTTTGCTAAGGGACAGGCAAAGATGGGTTCTAAGTATGTGGATAATCCAGGAATTTGTAAAAAAGAGGGAGTTCATGGGTTAAAATTGGGTGGGATGGGATGAAGACAGGACCTGACCATAGCCTCCGAAGAAGGTGAAGGCAGTGAAGGGAGATGCCAGCAGGTACAGAAGAGGAGGAACAGAAAGCGGAGACCAAGCACTCTACTCCTAGTGGAAATGACCACAGAAATCAAAACCCGGGCTTGCGGACGCTGAAGACTTCAATAAACAGAACTATCAACAGATCCCAATCAGATCTGACTGGACATTACCAAAAGAATTCAAACAACAGGCTGCAAGTGGCCCAGAGAACACTACTCCAAGTTGCTTGTACACTAATCTGAGCAGTTGAGGTAAGGGCTCCTTTTCTGGGATTCCAGCCTAGACTAGGAAATAAGTCAGAGTACCGGTGTCTTTGCCAAGTATGTTCTGTACCTTTAGTGTACAGGTCTGTGTTTATTTTGCAGCAATTTCACTAAGGGTTTGGCATAGACTGTCCCTTTCTTTCATTTCCTTAATCACTTCAACAGGGCAGGTAATCTCTAATAAGCACCTGGGGAACAATGACACTTACTGTTTGAGCTACTGTAGCTGCAATTAAAAAAAAAAAATCACTGCAGATGGTGATTGCAACAATGAAATTAAAACACTCTTGTTCCTTGAAGGAAAGCTAAGACAAACTTAGACAGCATATTGAAAAGCAGAGACATCATTTTGCCAACAAAGGTCCATATAGTAAAAAGTATGTTTTTTCTGGTAGTCACGTACAGATTTGAGAGTTGGACCATAAAGAAGGCTCAGTGTTGAAGAATTGATGCTTTCAAACTGTGATGCTAGAGAAGAGTCGTGAGAGTCCCTTGGACTGCAAAGAGATCAAACCAGTCAATCCTAAAGGAAATAAATCCTGAATACTTATTGGAAGGACTGATGCTGAAGCTCCAATACTTTGGCCATGTGATGCAAAGTGCTGACTCATTGGAAAAGACACTGATGCTGGGAAAGATTGAAGGCAGGAGGAGAAGGGGACAGCAGAGGATGAGATGGTTATATAGCATCAATTCAATGGACATGAATTTGAGCAAACTCGAGGGGACACTGGAGGACAGAGGAGCCTGGCGTGCTGTAGTCCATGGGGGAGCAAAGAGTCAGACAGGACTTAGCAAGTGAATAACAACAAGCTGCAATAAACTTGCCACATGGGACAGTGACAGGTGTAGATTTGTAGCTACTATTTCTTTCTCTGGCAAAAAAGGACAAATAGTTCTATGGTGAGTTGGGTTAGGCTGGAGAAGTACTGGAGTTAGACAAGACAATTCTTATCAGAGAAAATTATTAACCCAGAATGAGACTATCTGAATGTATGTCTATTTATAAAAGCCCTACCTTACTACAGAAAGGCTTGAAGACAATGGAAATGTCAATAGATTAACAAGCGGTTTAACCATGATTGTTAGAAGAGCAATTGCAGAAACTGCAGTTCTACAAGGTGAAAGGTAGAGCAAGGTAACAAATGAAATGGCCCCTCTCATTCTCTGTCCCTGTATTCCATCACCTTCCCCCAGCCACAGGGAAGTCCTAGAACCTCCACGAGAGCACTACAGCCTCTCAATCTGCTCTTCATTTCTACTCTAGATTCTCTCTTGTTGTAGATAATGCATCTTGTGTCCACTGCAACGGCTGGATGCCAATCTAATCTCTTGTATCTGAGTTCCTTTATGGATCATCTATTCTCCTTCCTCTGAAATGGGAGGCTTGCTTTGCCCTTATCTTCCCTCTGTTCTGACCTGGTCTACCTGAACACTGCCCGCTCCCAAACTTGCAGCCACTGAGATTTGTTGTTCTACTTCATGTTAGACCTTTTAGAACAGACCACCAAATGGAATATCCAACCATTAAATATCCATCCTCACTACCAGGTTGTGGTTGAACCAACTTTTGGTGAACACACATCTTATGTGTATCTCATCTCTTGATTTGGCCTTTTCCTCCTCTGAAAAAGCTGACCAATCAATACTGTTGATATGCAATATTTAGTATTCAATACCCCTAGCCAGGGAAGACACCTTTTTGCAACTACCAATCATGTTTTATTTTTTAAAGGCCAGAAAAAATTATTTTGGATTTAAAAGAGCCAATTTTGTTTTATAACATGTTAACAAATTTTTATGAAATTCATTAGTCATACAATAATGCCCCTTTCTTAAGACTGCAGCAAAGGAATTATAATAAAGTGGGAGAAAAAGGAATAGAAGACAGGACACTAGAAAAATTTATTTAAATATATTTAAAACATTTAAGCATTCATTTGCTCTTACTTGAGGTAGTACCAAAAAAAGTACATTGATTTATTAATTATCAGTGGACATGTTAATGGTTCCAGTCCAAAAATCTAGAAGAACCTAATCATAATTAATAATCACATAACATTTTTTCTACTTGATTCTGCATGCTAGAATAACCCAGGAAAAGTCAACCCCAAACCAGCTATGAAAATAATTTGGAAAACAGACTCATGTTTTATCAACAGATTCTTCCTGTTTCATGCCAAGTAGGCAAAAAACAATCTAAATTAGCTTAAACCAATCTAATTCTTACATAATTTCTAAGATTACCATGTAGTGTTTTTCAGCAAAGGAAGCTACATTTGAAAATTTTAAATTTTGGCCAAATAATTGCTAGTTTTGCATTTATGAAGTATCTCCACTTAGCTTAAATTCCCCTCATGTGAAAAGAATGCCTGTTGGTAACGTTTCCTTTTTCTACAACTTTACTTCTACTGTAATATGCATGTCCCCCACCCCACTTTCATCATATTTTAGTTTTTATTACTCTTAATATTCAAAGGCTAAATAGGGTCTATCATGAGTTCAATAAATATGTTAACTTTCTCTATATTCTTTTGCTTTCATTTTGGCACTACAGAATTTCTTTTCCAAGACTACAGTATTACTCTAGGTAATTATAAAACTTACACTATAAAACACAATAATATGTATCTGAGGACTTATGATTTTTATAAGCCCATTTTCTCCACCTGCTTTTTTAAAAGAGTGGTAAAAAATAAAATTCAATACTATGCAAAACACAGATTGATACTACCCAGAGTAATAAAAATAAGATAAATCAGAGAATAGTTCTCATTAGTCATCAGGATCTGGTGTTACAGTTCTGTGTAGAACTTAATTTCCATTAATATATGATAATCATTTGCTTGATATTACTGTGTGTATTTACATAATGAATATTAGCATCCCTGTGTACCCAGCAACTTCCTCATGGGTTTATAGCAATTG
Organism: Madoqua kirkii; assembly: GCA_006408675.1. Lineage (NCBI taxonomy): Eukaryota > Metazoa > Chordata > Mammalia > Artiodactyla > Bovidae > Madoqua > Madoqua kirkii. The sequence continues at coordinate 27,961 of SJYC01021760.1, read as the reverse complement.
CACAGTCAAGACAGCTTATAAACCAGAATGTGCTGGTTTGACTGGCAGGAAACCAGAATGAATCAAATGGACCACCATGCTGTCTCAAACTGATACCTCAAATGTTCCCTCTCTTGCCGCAAAGTGACTATGCAACATGCTTCAAGTCTCTAAAGGGCAGAACACTACTTAAACCAGTTAATTGGCCAAGCCTGATGTCCTATGACACATTTCAGAACTATGATGGTTGAATTAAAATCTAACTCTAAGACTATTGCAACAAATCAGATTCAAAACCAAACAAAATATGGATGTCATATCCTCACACTTTTTAAAAAGTAGAATTCAAAATTGAGGAAAAGTTAAAGAAAACTTCAGTAATTTAAACTTGAATTTATACAGTCATATTTTTTTCAAATATATATATATTAATTTTACTTTACAATACTGTATTGGTTTTGCCATACTTAAGCATGGATCCACTACGGGTGTACATGTGTTCCCAAGCCTGAATCAAATAATCCTGAATCAAATATATTTTCTAAGTCTTTGACGTAAGTGGGTAGTGAGGAAAGAAATGCAAAAGTAAGAAAAACCTGGCTCTAGGTCATTACCTAAATGAAGTAGTTCACTGATAATCACTTCAATACAAAAACTTTTTAGTCTGGAGGGAAGTGATCTCATCTAACATCTACTTTGATGTAAACTTACCCTTTTCAAGTTATCATTCTGACTTGTAAACTTTAGAAAATAATCCCGAACTCCATGAACTTGCTGAATATTAGTTTCATACTTTACTATCATATAGAAAATGATCTGACATCACCCAAGACTACTTCAGCAAGTGAGCCTTAGGCTCAGAGCCCTCCCTACTTGCATGTATGTGTAGAATGGAGTTTTTAAAATTTAGGTTACAGCCTGATCATTAGGCAGACTTTAAAATTAAAATGGCTACTTTGACATGTTTGAATTTAAAACCAAATATCTTTAGTCTTTTCAGCTATATTAAAACTTTTTTTAAGATTTCTTAAACAAAAGAGAGAAAAATATAGTATGAACATTATGGTAAGGGATTCTAATAAGCTTAGTCTGGCTACAGGACAGAATATTCTGTTGAAAAGAATTAATGTAGACAAAACCAAAGAATTCTTAACCTTTCCCCAATTCCCTGTAACAGACCAATAAAAATAAAATAAATACCTCAAATAGAAAGGTGACATAGGTCTTTCATCTTCCTGCGAACTAAAAGGAAAATGAAATTTAAATTAATTTCTGTTAACACCATAACATCTCAATTTTACTAAAACTATATTTCCTCTATCAAAAATTTTGTTTTGACACTTTTAATCTCACCATGGAGTAAAGTTAGCAGAGTACACTCTACCTTGGACCCAGCCAAGACCAATTACTTCTTCAAGGGAGATCAAGAGAGGGTTCTTTAAAGATTAGCCTAAGGCGAAAGTAATTCACATCATACTTTCAAGAGAAAGTGTTTAACTACCTTATTTTAAAAGCCCAAGCCCATATATTACACAAACTCTTTAAGATGATTACAAACTCAATTATCTCAATAAGGTTAATTATAGCTCATTAACATGATATGAAAATAAGAGTCAACAAAATATTCCTAAGTGTACAATGCTCTAGCAATGCCCAGGCACCAGTACACAACACTTGCTCTTTGCCTTCTGCAGCTACACCCAAGCTATTAATGAAGGTAAGTAACATGAAAGGACACAAATGAAACTACTATAAAAATAGTTTAAGTTCCTCAAACAACACAGAAACAACGTGAAGCTTAATTAAAAGTATTTACTTAAAAATATAAAATGTATACTACAGTGAAATATTTTTTCTTTCTTTTACCTGCTTTTCTCTTTTGATAAATGGTGAAGGTGAAGGTGAAGTTGCTCAGTCGTGTTCGACTCTTTGCGACCCCGTGGACTGTAACCTACTAGGCTTCTCGGTCCATGGGATTCTCCAGGCAAGGATACTGGAGTGGGTTGCCATTTCCTTCTCCAGGGGATCTTCCCAACCCAGGGATCGAACCCAGGTCTCCCGCATTAGAGGCAGACGCTTTAACCTCTGAGCCACCAGGGAAGCCCTTATTTGATAAATGACCTCAAAACAAATAACGAGTCTCTCCTCTTCAGGTCTACTAGAGTGGTCTTTGAACTTTTTTGATTACGCACTTGTGCAAAATTTGCTTTTAAGTAGACATTCCCCTGAATATATGACTAGATATCTGTGTTAAATGTGTTCAACATTAAACAGAAAAAAGTATAAATATATTAAAGTTAATCTAATACAATTAATCTTCTTATACCTTTGTGGTAAACGACACAACATTACCGATGAAAATCTTTGAACTTTTTTGATTATGCACTTGTGCAAAATTTGCTTTTAAGTAGACATTCCCCTGAATATATGACTAGATATCTGTGTTAAATGTGTTCAACATTAAACAGAAAAAAGTATAAATATATTAAAGTTAATCTAATACAATTAATCTTCTTATACCTTTGTGGTAAACGACACAACATTACCGATGAAAAGAGAAAAGTTTTCTTCATAATGTTATCTTGGTAATCACCAAAAATCTTATTACAAGTTGTAGTATAACAGAGACACACACACACAAATCTTATTACAAGTTATAGTGCAACACACACACACACACACACACACACACACACACCCCTCATCAACCCTGCCCTGGAAGTAGAAAAGGTCTGGTTACAAGATGACATATAAAAAATGACATTATTTTTCACTCTCTCATGATTTTGATTTCCAATGTCAATATCACTTAGGAATCTTAGTGTTTATCTTGTCGAAGATTTTGCTCTTTGTAATTGATCGTGCCAGTTCTTCTCAAGTGAAAAGTAAATGGATAGAGCAGCTTTATTCTTGACTTTAATATTGATGGGCTGAGGGCAAGGCTTGATGAGTTACAGACACTAACACCTGGGAAACCTCCAGGTGTCTTGGGAAGAAACCCCTGGAGCCGTGCTTTACAGGAGTGATTACTTTAAGCCAGACCAACACAAGGGGCTTACATATTTGACATCAAAATAGTCCTTGAAAACACAAATTATAAATATGTTAGAATTGGGTCTGTTTCCTAACCAAAGGTTTGGTGTCAAAAACAGTAAATATAACTGACACTATGCAAAAGACAGGAACATGTGAGCAGTGTACTAAACACATTTTTTCCCAGAACAGACCCTTAACTCTAACATGTAACAAATATTAAAGAAAATTAACAAAGTTTCTTTAGTAAACATTCAGTTAACAATATAGTTGGTTTTCTTAAAATTCAGAAGTGCCTTGGGAGCTAATTTAATGATGTCGAGTTCTGAGCATAGTTGTTCATGTGCTTTGGCTAATATTTTGTGTGCATGCATGCAAATGTCCTTACAGTCAACAGAGGCAATCAAAATCAAATTTCCTCCTTTACATCTTCTCTCCTTCACACATCTATTCATCAGTGAGGCACTATCTTGTGCTTAACATTAATTATCTCATGTAAATCCTCACAAAAACTTCCCTGGTACTTGCCCCTCTCTTGAGAACAGCAGGCTCAGAGCAGGCACATAACTTATTCAGGTCACACGGCTGCTGCTAAGTCACTTCAGTCGTGTCTGACTCTGTGTGACCCCATAGATGGCAGCCCACCAGGCTCCCCCCGTCCTCGGGATTCTCCAGGCAGGAACACTGGAGTGGGTTGCCATTTCCTTCTCCAATGCATGAAAGTAAAACGTGAAAGTGAAGTTGCTCAGTTGTGTCCGACTCTTCGAGACCCCGTGGACTGCAGCCTACCAGGCTCCTCCGTCCTTGGGATTTTCCAGGCAAGAGTACTGGAGTGGGGTGCCATTGCTCTCTCCCAGATCACATGGCTAGTGGTGTGCAAACAACAAACATACTTTTTGCCTTCAATTTTAATTTATCAAAATATGATGGGATGAATGTTCTCATTCTGGCACAATATCTTGTGGTCTTTATAAGCTCCGTGCCACACTTCTGATTATAGCAACTCTATACCAACCTTAGTCAAAGTCCACTCATAATGCTTTATGCCTGATAGCATGTACAAGATGATTAATTTGTTAAACTGTATTGGTACTGTGTCAAGAATGCCTCCTCACAGAAACATGAGTTTTTAAATCATGAGCAAATATATTTTAAATTATGCTTTTGGAGTATAATTGCTTTACAATGTTGTATTAGTTTCTGCTGTACAAAAAAGTGAATCAGTTATATGTATACATATATCCCCTCTTTGTATTTCCTTCCCATTTAGGTCACCACAGTGCTTCCCTGGTGGCTCAGCTGGTAAAAAGTGTCTGCCTGCAATGCAGGAGACCTAAGTTTGATCCCTGGGCCGAGAAGATCTGGAGAAAGAAATGGCAATCTACTCCAGAATTCTTGCTTGGAAAATTCAATGGACAAAGGAGCCTGGCAGGCTACGGTCCATGGGTTCACAAGACTGAACGACTAAACCTACCGAGGTCACCACAGAGCACTGAGTGCAGTTCCCTGTTCTATACACTAGGTTCTTGTTAGTTATCTATCTTATACATAGTAGTGTACATATATCAATACCAATCTCCTAATTCATCCTCCCTTTCCCTCCCCCATCCCATCCATATGTCCGCTCCCTACATTCACATCTATACTTATTTTTTCAGGCGCATTTGCACAAGGTAAATTTGTCAATGAGAGACAAAATCAGAAATTCTTAATTTGGGTATGTCCTTAAATTTTGAGCAGTGTTTAAGCAAATAAACCAGACTCAGTATTAACTCATTATTAGATTTGCTTAGTTAGTAGCAGTCAGTGGACAGCAATCTATGCACAGTACCCAAGAATAAAAATAAAATTTGAAAAGAAAATGAGGAAAATAATTAATTTTGATAGTTAATTAGCCTATTTTTATTTTCCCTTTCATAAAAGTAATGTAATCTTGACTACAGTATAAATTCTGAAACAACTAAAGCACTGATTTCAGATAAAGTCTATTAATTCTAAAAATCAATTTTATGCACAGATTTTAAAAGCAAGTTCAAGGAAAAATGGCCAAGGACAATTCTTCCAGTTGAACAGAGAAAATAAACTTTTCCACAAAATTTACACATTGGAATGTAAAACATTTGAAAAGATCACCATTTCTACCTCTGTGCAAAAGGAATATTGGACTATTATTATATGCCCTCAAGTACCTATTTATAGTTATTTATGCCTGTTGCTAGCTTTACATCAATCTCAGGCATGTCCAGTGATGTTGAGTTGTAATTTTTTGCCTCAATTTTAGATTGAGAATTAGTTCAGACATACTTTCAATTTTTAAAAATAAGCACATGTACTGTGAATGAAAAGGAAGAGTGTGTGTCATGAAATGAAGCCAATGACAAACTGTAACAACTTGGAATTCATTCAATTTCTTCCTTGGTTACTAGTAAAAACGCCATATTTTAATTATTTCTTGTTTGCCGACTCTGAATAATAGCCAAGTTTAAGCAGCCAATTGCTTTGCTTTGTAAAAAAATTAAAATACACCGAGAGATTTGAGCAATCATCTCACGTTCATCAGGCCACTGAGTGCTTAATGTCCTTAGACACATGGTGTTATATTCTCTCACAACAGCTGCCTGTGGGAAGAACATTTATCAAACAGACCCAAGTAATAGTACAAATCTAAGAAGCTACAGCTGAGAAGGGCAGTAACAAAGACAGAAGGGTTTTAGTGGAGGCCTATCTAACTTACCTTTTTTTACATTTAACTTTTAGTTTATTTTGGAGTATAACTGGCTTACAATGTTGTGTAAGTTTCAGGTGTACAGTAAGTGATTCATTTACACACATATATATATATCCTTTCTTTTTCAGATTCTTTCCCATAAAGATCATTACAAAATATTGAGTAGAGTTTCCTTTGTTATACTAACTTGCCTTTTGATGTGACTCAACATTGGTAAATGCACATAAATGGATGACACCTAGACTTAAGATCTCTTCCTGAGCTGCACTCATTTCTAAACTGAAGCCACCGAGTGCAATGCCTATCAATTTAATTACACAGCAAGCTAACTGAAACTGCGAAAAGCGTGGTGCTTTCTATGCCTAAGAAAAACCAAATACTGTTGGGAGAATTCCCAGACTGAGGTATTCAGAATGGACCCTCAATTACTGGATCAAACCACAATTCCATTGAATCCTTTTCAACTGTCACGATAAATGTTCCAATTAGTCCAACTTACTAATTGGTTAATGTGGTTGGCTACCTCCAAAATTAACATAATCTGCATATTTAGCTACACACTTTAACTACGTTTTCAAATGATTTGAGCTAGACGAAACAGTCTGTAAGTGTTCCTTGGGTACTGAAAAGTACAGCAAAATAGGTAAGGATTAGTTCCATTCATTGAAAAACCAGAAAAAAAAATCTACTGGGGCTTAAAAAACGCAAATAGCCAAAGGAGGAGAAAAAGGGAGGGACAAGTGAAAAGACAAAATTAAAAGTATTAAGTAAACATTTCCTCTGGAATTCAGGTTTTCCCCTTACATTGCAACAAACGTGCTAAATGGAAGAATTTTCTTAGATGAAATTTCTTTAAGGATAATAAGGTGAGTGAAAATTAGCACATTTTCTTTTCTTCCTTCTTCTGCAAAAAATAAAGCGCCACACTTGCGCCTTTTTGATTTATCCACAGTCTCAGGCATTAGCACTTATAACCCCCAGTTCTAGCATTTATAACCCTCCATTTGGGGTGTGATGCAGCAGCTGGCGTTCTGCCGCTCAGATGTTTGGTTCTGCCCCATTCAGGAACACAGTAGAAAACATTCTCCCTGTTACTTTTGGAAAACATGCCAAGAGTTTTCAGATCAACTTCTGGCCAACTGTTTGCTCCTGTAAATTCAGGGGGGACATTTTTGTAGATATATGTATACTTCTTTATTATAAACCCAAGCAACTTCGCTTACAGTTGTATTATTTGTATGCTGTTAACTAAGAAAGCAACACCTAGCCGCCAGGAGAAACAAAAAACAAACCACTTAACTTCAAGAGCAAATAGGTTTTCCTGACCAATGGGTAAATGCAAAGAGCTGAAACTGTTAATGTTCACAAGACTAGAACTAGCTTCGTTTAGCGAACATGAAGAGGCATTATGCTTTGGAAGCAAAACAAACAAAAGGCTCCCAAAAATTGGCAACCTTCCCCCCAATAAGGTAGGGAAATAATTCTTTTCTTGATTGCTTAGTACAAATTTATTGTATTAATATATATATTATATATATATTATACATATTAAATTAAATTATATTATATATATTATATTTTATATTATATATATATTATATAAATATATTGTTTGGGGCTGAATAGTACCTCCTCAAAAACAGTATCCCCTAACCCCAAGAAACTCAGGATATGATCATGTTTGAAAATAGTCTTTACAGAGGTGATCAAGTTAAAGTTACCGTAATGGGCTCTAACTCATATAACCAGCACCCTTACAGAGCAGAGAGAGGTGGATCCACACACAGGTAGCACACCGTATGAACACTGGAATTGTGTTGCCACCAACCAAAAACTCCTGGAAGTAAGGAGAGAGGCCAGGGACAATTCATTTCCCAGTGTCTTTTGAGGGAGCCCAGCCCTGCCAACACGTTAATTTGGAATTTCTGGCCTCTAGAACAGTTAGACAATAAATATCTATTATTCTCAGCTACCCTGTTTGTGGTGTTTTGTCACAGCCTAAGAAACTAACAATTCTACTGAAAATATCCACCCCGCCCCTTCCGCCCCACCAAATCAAGAACCTAACAAAAGTGTCTCCATCTTACACATAGGTTGTACTCTGGAATTTCATTTGTAGGAAGATTAAGACTAGAATCGGTTTCCCGACTGACATGGGGATTTGACTTCCAGGCCTGTACTAATCTCTCATTCAAATAAAGTATCCTCAATAAGCACTCCAGAATCAGTGTTTTGAAAAACTCTGCCCACGATCCAGTTAGAAACACATTTTACATTGTGACAGTACGCAGACACATAAAAGAGACACATTTCATAGCATTATTCTTACTTTGGATATTTTCTATTTTGTCATATTTCACTTACATATAATTACATAAAACACTGGTCACAATCCGCTAAATTGGTTTTCTGACCACCAAAAGGTCATGACCCACAGTTGAAAAATGCTATGCTAAAAACACATCTCCCTGGCTTGAGGCATAATTAATACACAATGAATGCTGCTGAATTAAGATCTACATTCTCATAGGACAGACAGCAAACACTCTTTTCTCTGGCCCACTGTCCGAATCAGCTCTGGGCCAAAAAAGTATCGATTTTGTTGAGCTGGGATCACAGAGAAAATCAGAGAGAAAGCAGGTCCAGATACACCTAGCAGTATAGATGGGAGAAAGTCATTCTAGGTGAGCATGGGGGAGCTGACAGAGGATTTCCAGGTCTCTTCAATATTCTTTCCCTGCTTATACCACAGGACGGTGTCAAGAAGGAGACTCGGGGACCCATGGTCTTTTTTGATTTCGCCTTCCTTACTGACCTGGGCTTCCCAGGTTGCGCTAGTGGTAAAGAATCTACCTGCCAATGCAGAAGACGCAAGAGATATGAGTTCAGTTTCTTGGTTGGAAAGATTCCCTGGGGTAGGAAACGGCTACCCACTCCAGTATTCTTGCCTAGAAAATGCCATGGGCAGAGGAGCCTGGCAGTTTACAGTCCATGGGGTCGAAACGAGTCAGACACAACTGAGAGCGTCTAGAGATTACTAATGACCATGACATTCTTTATCACCTATATTCTGTCTCTTTGATTCAAAGAACTAGTATACTTGGAAGGAACTAGGGAGCATCTTGCTCTATTTCCGTCCCTCTACCCAGCTAGTTCTGTCCCTGGATGCCTTCTAATGAACACTGTTCAATCTCTATGGAACTGGAGGGGATTGGTGAGGGTGTGTGCCTCTCAGCAACAGGACGTAAAGCTTTTAAGCAGGGAGGGGTGGGGCTGCTTTACCTTCTGTCTCTTTTGCATCTTTTCCTAGTGAGAAAGTCAAAAGGAAACTATTACTACCTGAGGACTGGCTGACACAGCCAAGAGTCTCATACCGCACTCTACAGGGGATCCTGGCTGGAGATGCGTTTAGAAGTCACTGGACAGAGTCCTCATTCCTGTTATAATAATTTCAGTTGCATTAACAGCCAACTGCTCTCCTTAAAAAAAAAAAACAAAAAAAAACCCCTCACCCCCACTCATGGTCGGTCACCAAACTGCACTGATTCTATCTCAAAAAGAGACAAATCTCTTGAATCTGACCTTTCCTTTCCATTTCCACTGCTTTAGTCCATCACAGTGGCAATACTCATTTTCCCCTGCCACCCAGACCAGTTTATCCTTAATACTCCCATCAGATTTATCTTCCTAACCTGAAAGCCTCTCCTGTTTCCTCTTTGTCTTTGGGGTGAAGTCCAGATGTCTAACCTTTCCTTTCCATTTCCACTGCTTTAGTCCATCACAGTGGCAATACTCATTTTCCCCTGCCACCCAGACCAGTTTATCCTTAATACTCCCATCAGATTTATCTTCCTAACCTGAAAGCCTCTCCTGTTTCCTCTTTGTCTTTGGGGTGAAGTCCAGATGTCTAAACCTGGCACACAAGGGCAGCGAGCTTCCGTCAACCTCGCACTGTGCTTTCGTAACCCTGTCTGTACGTGCTGTTCCCTCTGTCTTGAATGCTTCAGGCACTTCTCTCTCTGTCTGGTAAATACTTCATCTCTCAGCTCAAATGTCATCTAATCTGGGAGGCCATCTCCATCACCCTGGAGAGGGGAGCGACTTCTCCATGCAGGTTCCCAGACACACTGTCCACAGCCATAAACCAGTGCCCAGCATATGATGCCAGAGATTCCAGAGTTTGGAAGCTGGCCTCACCTCCTGGACTGGTCTTTATCTTTGTCCCCCGCAGCACCTAGCAAGGTACCCAGAACATTCTGGGTGTTCCGTCATGGCTGAGGAATAAAATCAGCATCACTCAGACCATGCTGAGTGCTGACATGACCATTTGATTATGCATTTTGAAAACATACACTGTTTATAATTTGTAAAATTAAGTTTCCCAACTGGATGCATTCTCAGATAGCTGTATGTTGATTATTTTAAGTTATCTTATTCCCTGTTATTCCAAACTTAATGGGACTGCAACTGTGCCATGAGCTTTCTCCCACCCTTATTGAGAGAGTTTATTTTCTCCCACTGCACAGTTAGAGGCGGGAGTGCTGCCATTGTGGCCGTAATGTAAACACTATGCTTTCTGTAGGGTACTGTCAACCCAGAAAAGGATATGTTCGGGCAAGGCAATGTTTGAATACGGGCTTGCCACATGCTCTATCGGTTTGTTCTGGCTTGAGAGTAGGAAAAGAAAATTTTTTCACTTCACTGAAAACCCAAAGCTTTGTGTGGAGCTTAAAGAAGTTTTTGGTTTAGTCACAAAACTGTTTTCAAGGCAGCTGGAAGCTTTCATTTGTCTCTGAGATTCTTGTTCAGTAAAGTGCTGTTTATCATTATTATAGATAAAGCAAGATAGCCTTCGGGAGGCAGCAATTTAGAAGGTAATATACAGTAAGTTTCTTTTTTGAGTGGGTTGATATTAATGGATAAGAGAATATTTTTAGAACATTAGCAAATACATTGAAATATTTCCTCATCTTTGGCTCTGAAACAAAGGAATAGGTGATACCTGCAAAAGGGAATAAACTTTTTTTTTTTCTTTTTTCTAACTTCTTTCAATTATTACCCTGGTAGCTCAGACTGTAAAGAATCTGCTTGCAGTGCAGGAGACCTGGGTTGGGAAGATCCCTTGGAGAAGAGAATGGCTACCCACTCTCGTATTATTGCCTGGAGAATCCCAAGGACAGAGGAGCCTGGCAGGCTACAGCCCATCAGGTTGCAAAGAGTCAGACACAACTTAGCAACTAACACTTTCACTTTACAACCATTCTTAATGGCTTACTACAACAAGGTGCCACAGTGGGGTGGCTTCAACAACAGAAACATTGACTTCTCGCATTTCCAGAGATTGGAAGCCTGAGATCAGGGTGCCAGCATGGTCAGGTTCTGCTGAGAGCTTTCCTGGCTTGCAGACTGCCATCTTCTTGCTGTACCTCCACCTGAGTGGGGTTGGTGGATGGGGAGATTGTGCTCTGGTACCTTTATCTCCTCGTAAGGGCACCAATCCTATCATGGGAGCCTTGCCTCCATGAGCTCATGCAAACCTAATTATTCCCAAAGGTCCCACTTTAACATACCAGTATATGAATTTGAATAGTTTTATCATTTACAAAGAACTATAATATTCTTTAACTACAAAATTTCCCCTCTAAGTAAGTATGTTAGGCATTATCACCCCCACTTCATAGGTAAAGAAAATGACTTGCCCAAATTCACATGGCTAACTCACTGTCAGTGTCTGGATATCTGGATATGTTTCTTGACAGCACGTTTACTGTCTTTTCATTGCTTTCCCCACTGTTGTCTGCTGACTCTCTAGTACCTCTCCTTTTTTACCCAGTTGTTTAGATAGGGTGATCTCTGTAAAATTTAAGAATAACCGTCATTTTAATTCATACTAGTTTCTTGGTTTGGGGTAAACAGCAAATATTTAGACTTCAGAGCCACTGCAACTGTCTCATGACAGCAGAGCCCATGGAGGTCTCCCTTGTTCTCATTACTACCAAATGCAGACCACACTGGTGATGAAATCAAAGTTCAGATACTCAACGCCAGAAGGGTTAACCCAGACTTGAGGTAAGGCAGCTTTTAACTCCCTCTGAGACTGAGGTGGGTCATAGAAGGGAAGGCTGGGGAGGTTGAGTGCTATCAAAGTGCAAACAAGTTTGGAATAGCATGAGTTTTCAGATAAATTAACCTAAGGCGTCACCACCACAAACAGTAGAGGGCTCTCTAACATCACACAGGAGATTCACAAGCTGGCCCATTATTGCCGGGGTTGTTCCTTGGTTAAGTCCCCCATCATCCCAAATTACCAACGTTACTTGTTTGCAAAAGAATATTCCAAAAACCAGTACTTAGAAAGGCCAGATGGATTCTGTTGATAAGAGGTTCAGTGAAATTTTCCCATGCTCGATCACTAATATATGTTAATTAATACTGTCGCTATAAATCTTAAAGAGCCATTGCAATTTGCAATTTGGTATATTTCACCATCATGAAATAAATATTCAATAATGTATATTGAATATCATGATTTGCTTGATGAAGTAATGAAAAGAGAGTTATACTGACATTACTCATCTCAGTTTCCCACTTTTATACATAAATCAAATGGAAAAAGGGATGTGAAAGCAGATGACAATGCATTAAAATCAAAGGAATCTAGATTAGTCATTAGTGCACTTAACTTCACCTTCCATCATTAGTTTTTGTGGCCATAAGATGAGTTAGTGACTATCTGAAAGTTAATCTAGCAAATCAAAATACTGCTGTGAAGTTGAGAGCTTTGTCATGGACATAAGAGTGAGTAAAGACTATTTCTTAGCCCATTGAAATCTTCTACATATAAAATGGAGATCCTCACCTACAGATCCACAAAATCCAAGGAAAAAAAATACAATGGAATATGAATCACGAAAGGAGCTTGAGGTATAAGTAAAGTCTAGAGTCTAATAAACTATCTCTTTAGTGATAGAAAGTAAATTTGTTGTTTAGTCGCTAAGTCTTGTCTGATTCTTTTGCGATCCCATGGACTGTAGCCTTCCAGGCTCCTCTGTCCAGAAGATTTTTCCAGGCAAGAATACTGAAGAAGACTGCCACTTCTTTCTCCAGGGGATCTTCCCAACCAAGGAACTGAACTCGCATCTCCTGCACTGGTAGGCGAATTCTTTACCACTGAGCTCACCAGGTAAGCGTCTTTAGCACCGAGCCACCAGGTAAACCCTGAAGGTAAATTTAGTACCTGAGAAAAAACTTGTTTCAATTCTTTATATAGTTTCTCTACTTAATTCTGATATTATTCTATTTCCTTGGAAGCACCTTTTTAGCTGGCAAGAATATCAATACAATGCTATACAGCACAAATATTTTAGTATTTCTAAAAAATAACTAGAATAATTTAACCACCTCAATAGATGTATTATAAGATCTACCATTAGTTTAAGTCATTTTGAAGTGAACTTTAAGAACTGAGTTCTTTACAGAGGATCAAATTTTAAACATTCAGCCTTTGCAGTTTTTCTAAAAATGGTGAGTTTCAACATAGTCACTTCCATCCTGGAGAAAGTCTGCAAATTATGTTAAGTTATAAACAGTAAAATACATTAAAGGGAACCAAAGTATTTTACTTCATTCTTAGCCTTCACTCTGTTTTTCTCATCTTAGTTACTGATTAGCAGTAACAAACTTATCTTCTATACACTTTCAGAACACGCTAAGAAAGGCTAAAAAGTCTCTCATGGAAATTATAAGCTAAGTAGACATTGGGGAACAAACATGACCTCTAAAAAGATCATACACTTATATGAGGTTAAATAAAACATAGGGTAATATTATCCATGCAGGTACATCTCTATTATTATGTTAATTATAATGTCCATTACCAAATTTACCACATGTATTGTAATTGTCTGGTAATGTGTCTGCATCCTCACTAGCATGTGAGCTCTCTGAAGCAGAACTGTGTCTTCATTCCCTTAGTATCACTGGCAATACAGAGTAGTATTTAGTCGTAAAGAAAACATTAAAAAACACTGTAAGTATCTTTTGTTTTAATAGGTAACACTGACCGTCTAGTAAATGAAAACATCAATTAAGACAAAGACACTTCACATAAGGTCCTGATATTCAATATGTTATTTGGGGATGTTGAGTTATATAGTGTATCTTATATATACCTGCTGTCAATGGCTTTATGTAAGTTATAATCATTAACTAGAGTTTAGATCAGTTTTCTCTGAGTGTGTAGACCATTTGTACCATATTTACTTTCAGGAAGCTTGTTAAAATGTTAGTACTTCCCTGTCACACCCAGATTCAGATTCAGTAAGTCTAGGGAAAGAGAGGAGCAACAAGACACTAATTTTAAAATAAGTTCCCCAGGTAATTCTCATGCAGCTGAAGTATGAGAAGCACTGGGCTCTCTGCTCAATACAAACGTGAGTAAGCATGAGTTTCTCTTAACTGGTATTCAAAGTTATTCTTTCCCTCATCCACTGTTAATTCAATTCTAGCCCCTCAGTGTTCTTAAATAGAATGGAGCAATGCATTCAGCCCACAACTCAAGACTCTGCAACTTTCCCGCTCCAGGCAGGATAACAGTGGGGGTGGCTGGCAACAGTCATCTCTACTAGAGATCACAGAAATCCTTAGCCAAAGACACTGTTATTGGGCTTGGAAGAAGCAATTATGTGTAGGAACCAGAAAGCTTTCTACACAAGCACTTAACTTCCCTTAACAAAGAGAACCACACAAGCCTACCTGTTCCTTGCCTTCAAGATGTGTTTGATCACAGGCAGGCACAGGCTGAGGTGAGGATTGCAAGTCAATCAAATTAAATCCGCAGACATAGGGAGACAGTGAATACAGTGATCAGCAATCTTGAATGCAAATTCACATTATTCCTCTTACATAGGTTTATTTATAAGGACTAATAATTTAGGACTAAGGATTAATAATTTTGGAAGACATTACGCTGATTCTATTTTAGCTTTCATCAACTTAACTCCCTAAACAATATTTTAGCAGAATACAGATCTATTTTCTTAACAGTTATTATATCACTGTGGAGCTTATTACAGAGTTCAGTTCTAGAAAGGATGTGCTTAAGGCACTTAAGAACTGACACCATTATAAGGAAAAATAAGCCCCCAGCTTTAAAGCTGGAAACCATATCAAGAGTCCAAAAATTGTACATTAGTTTTTAGTCTTCAAAATGCATGCTCTTCCCACTGAATTAATATAGACAAATTTCGATCTATCCATCGATCACTTTCTGCTCCCTTGGGTTATCAATTTTAGAAAAGGAATTCCAGGGACATCTGCATCAAGTTCCATTACAGTGCAGTTGTCAGTGAAAGAAAAACACTTATGCCGTTTTATCTCACAGGGTACATCTGCAGGAACCATTTTGCAAATGAACACTCAACTTTGGTTTACGTTATTTTAATATTACAACATGACCGTCTGGTAAAATGGTTTTTAAAAAAGAAATTCATTTTTTGTCTAGGTTTTCCTCTAATGGGTAAACCGTATTTACTATGTGACTTTTAAAATCACTTCCATTAATAAAACTCTATAGTTTTCTTAGAGGAAGCATTTACATAGAATCAAATGTCACTGCATGTACAGAAGTTGTAGCTGAAATAGTATAACATGATCGGCAAAAGAAATTCTAAAAATCCTAAAACATGACCTTGGGCAACTGAGGGTTTACTCCAAGTCTCATTTTCTAGCTGTGAAACTGGAGGGCTGGACTCCGTTATCTCAGAGGTGACTTCCAGCTTCAACATTCCGGGACATCTTATTCGCTTAATTTACCAACAGTGATCTTTTTGACATGCCTTTTGTTTAAACTTACTTTTCTCTGCTTTAGTATAACTCCTCCACCCCACCCCCCAATCCATATTACAATCATTAATGAACAAAACAGAGCCTTGTGCTCAATCATTCTTACAGAGCAGTTTGGTTTGTTTGCTTAAAGATGTCATCTGTATAATAAACCTATCTAGAATTATTCATGGGGAAATAACATCCTTAGCATCTATGTCCATGTATTATAAAGTACTTATTGATAGAAAATCCTTGTCTAGATATAAAATTCAACGCACAGGGATCCTAAAATGCATTTTTAAAAGGTCTTTCCCCTGTCGCCATCCTTCAAAATGAGATTAGAGGTCACCGCAGCTTCATAACATCACTTAGAAACTCATTCAGTTTCTAATTCAGTTTTATTTTAAACCTGCTCAATAAATTCTTCAGTTTCTTTTTTTTTTTCAGATGTCAAAGCTATTTTCTTATATTTATTTTAATTCTTCTTCACCGAACAGTGAAGACGATAAGAAGTTGGGCATAAGTGTCACTATAAGAAGCGATATGTTTACATTTTTTCTGGTCTTTAGTTTGCAGCAGATTGCTGAAAGATGCCAACTATTGGCAAAGTTATATAGTTTTACACCACTCAGAAAATACGGAAGAAAAAACCCAAATAGGAAAGAACACTACCTTTGCAGAGGCATGATTTCACAAGCCATCCTTGTCTGGAAATTGGCAAGGGACCCTCACAACTGTCTCTTCCGCGCCTAGTGCGGGTGTCTGTGCAGGGACCGGCTGCTCACGGCGGCTGGGCCAGGCTGGGGGCGGGCGGCTGCACCTCACCACCCGAGAGGCAGCTTGCTCTGCAGTCTGCCAGCGTCCCGCTGCTCTCTGTCTCCAAACTTCTCCAAGCAGTGCTATTTGATCGCTGCCTCTCTTACATCTCCACCGCAGTCCACTTTGACCTTTGTTCCAGGGAAGCAGCTGAACCACCCAGCCAATCAGAGGGGCAGCTGCCGCAGGGCTTGAAGGCGCTGCTTCTTTTGCAGCGGCTGCGGCTCCTCCCCTGGCTCCTTAGCGGGCTTGCCTAATTCTGGTAACACGAAACTTTCCTCGGAGCCCTTCCACAGACGGGCTTGTCAGTCTGGGGAAACAACCAATAACTGCGGCAAGAGCAGAGTCCCTTGACCTCTCAGTACTGAGACTGCCAACAAGGAAATCCATTTGTCAAGGAAAGACACTGCCTCTGAAACTGAAGGTTTCTGTGACAGATGGCACAAGCTGCGTCCTGTCTCTTTTCTTCTTGAAAAAGAAAAAAGAAAAAAAATCAAACCACTAACACTGAAGGGCGTAATGCTCTTCTAGAAGGCATGCAGGCACTCTTCTAGACCCCTGCCCTACCCATATTTATTTCCTGCTGATGTTTACATTGCGGTGGCTACTAGTCACTGGTGACATCTCCCAAGGCACGTAGCTCTCATTTCTGGGAGAACACACGTCCTAAGACTGACTCCTCAGGGTCTCAAGGGATCAGTGTGACTATTTCCCATGGAAAGATTTCAACTTATTATTTCTGCATTTTATCCTTATAAAGTGAGTGTGTTTATTTAAATACCCATTTTCCTCTAAGAATATCACCAGCATATTTTTGGTAGGTTGGTTATTTATTGATCTATTTCTTTCTTTTTTTTTTTTTTTACAGGTAACACCAAATCAATTTCTCATAAGGGCTGCTAAATGCCTGTTAGTTACCAACTTTCCCTTATTTTCCTCTTCAGTGGAGAATACTAATGTGTTATTTTAGGAATATGATTGTTAATCCATAGGTTTCAAACACTGTAGAACAAATCTAGCAATATATTTTATTAAGCTTTCCTTCACAGCATAGGACTTGCTGAGAGTTACAACAAAGCCCAGAACATCGCTTTTAGCACAAGGGCAGAGGGCCAGAGTCCACAACATTCAGAAACAGAGGGGGCTTGTATGACCAAAAAGGTATCCTTCTCCCCTGCAGTTTTCCCCAGGTTTCTTACAGATCACTCATAATTCTGAATTTAGAACACAAAGCCCTACTGTAAGCATCCACTCTCCTTTGCTATACCTACTAATAAAAATATTCACTCTCTGACTAAATATCATATTTATGATGATGGATTAGCTATCCTAACATTTATATTCAGACATTATGATAGAATCAATAACTAAAATCAGCCATTTAAAACAATAGAAGTTTTAAGCGTTTCAAAGTAAATTCAGAACTTACTTTTATTGAAGGTATCAGTATAGTGTTTTGATTCTAGACTTAGAAATTCTAATCGTTCTCCAGTAACAATAACCTTGTTTTACATATTTCTTCATATCTCTTTAAGTTTTTTACCTTTCAAAAATGCATCTCTATATCTTGCTTAACACTTCATTTCTGGAGATAGGAAATCACTGTTACCAAACGAAGCAATTTGGAAACTTCACATGGAAAGTTAGTGGCAGAACAGAAACTGGTTTCAGGATTGCTCAGGTCTGCTTCAGATCTCTGCTGTACAGCATAGTGCTTAGTCTATTCTACATGAGTTTTTAAAATATTTACAGGATAACATATTTTTAGAAATAGTTAAAATTCAGGTCATAGAAACAATATCTTCTATTTTTATGAATATATCAATACTATATGGCTAAAAGAGACATGAAACCAATAATAAAGGACCCAGTAGTACAAAAAATATGTTAAATCATATAATAATTTACATTCTATACATACTAGATGTAAAGTACTGAATAGGAACATTCAAATTTTAACATCTGATTCCACATACATTTCCTGATAATTAAATCTTCCTATCAACATCCCTCTAACATGCCATATTACTAGTGAGATGTCAGTAGTCATTTCTGAAAATAACCTAACACTATAACTCAGCAATTATCTGCCCTTTCAAGTCTCCATTATTTATTTATAATAATTCCTCCTTTCACTTTTGGTTGATTTTCAGGGCATGACTAGATGATCATTTTTAATTTACATTCTATACATACTAGATGTAAAGTACTGAATAGGAACATTCAAATTTTAACATCTGATTCACATACATTTCCTGATAATTAAATCTTCCTATCAACATCCCTCTAACATGCCATATTACTAGTGAGATGTCAGTAGTCATTTCTGAAAATAACCTAACACTATAACTCAGCAATTATCTGCCCTTTCAAGTCTCCATTATTTATTTATAATAATTCCTCCTTTCACTTTTGGTTGATTTTCAGGGCATGACTAGATGATCATTTTTGAATTTATACTTGGACCGCAGCTCCTCCTTTCAAGCCACACCAGAGTCCTGGATCACTGGGATAGCTTTATTACTCCACATCCCACATCCTCATGTCAATTCTTCACTGTCAGGTAGCAGAAGCTCCACTTTCTGAACCCTGCCAGTGCCAGTTTCTCAAACCTGGACTCCTGGACCACATTTCCTCCCACACCCTACGGGGTGCACTGATCATGACCAGCATACCACGGCCTCCCCCATTCCTCCTCCT
Organism: Madoqua kirkii; assembly: GCA_006408675.1. Classification (NCBI taxonomy): domain Eukaryota; kingdom Metazoa; phylum Chordata; class Mammalia; order Artiodactyla; family Bovidae; genus Madoqua; species Madoqua kirkii. The sequence goes on along the minus strand of SJYC01021760.1, from coordinate 8,880 downwards.
CCTCCTGAGCTCTCTCTTCAGCTCCACCTGTTTGTCCACATCTGCGGAGGACAACCTGCACCCAAACGGACAAGCACACAGCTTTAAAAAAAGATGCATTGCTGGCTGTCCTTAGCATTTAGTTTTCCAAAACAGGTTCACTACCGTTTTCTGCTTCTTCACCCTGTATACATCCTGCCAACTGGGTGACCTACTGCCAGGCTCCTAAACATTGCAAAAGAAAGTCACAGAACCCTGGCAACTGGGTAGATTAAAAAGTCCTATTTAATCTTGGCCTGAACCTCAGTACTATGTGTCAAGCTTGTAGCTGTCTGATTTCTGACGGCATTCCCAAAGAAACTGCTGCTGGTTTCCAATGCTACAAATCTGAACCTCTTTTATGTCACTAAGTACTTTGCTTCCTAAATTTACGAAGAAAGTCAAGATCATCAAATATGAGTGAATTCCTTTGGTCTCTTTTGCATTAAGTGTTGAAGTACCACCACCACCACCTAACACACACACACACACGCCCCTTGCTTGGTTCTTTTTGACGTCTTCCTAGTCTAGGGGAACACACACACACAGAGACAGACACACTTGGTTCTTTTTGATGTCTTCCTAGTCTAGGGGAACACACACACACACACACACGTACACCTTGCTTAGTTCTTTTTGATGTTTTCCTAGTCTAGGGGAACACACCCCCACCCACAGGACTCAAACTTCTTATCCATGTATTGAATCTCATCATTTTCTCTTCTCCCCCATCTTAAGTCTGTCCCCAGTCCGACAGGCGAGTGCCCCCAGCCTTGAAAGCTTATCTCGGCATTCCCAACTTCCGGTGACGCAATGCCATTTGCCTCCCCTTCCTACTGACAGGCTGCCCAAAGCCTACTTCTGCTGCTCCCACTTCCCCGGAAATCACTCCTCTGCCTCACACCGATGTACTTCAGACTTCACCATATTTCTGAAACTGCTTTTGAAGCCACCAATGCTCTTTTGGTCACTAAATCTAAATGCCTTGTCTTAGATCTCTTTCTCCTCTTAACTTTTACAGAAACACCCACCTTCAGTTTTCTGAAAGTCTTTGGTTCTCTGTGGTCTTTCCTGGGCGTTCTCCAAACATCCTGATTATTCCATCCTCCTTTTATCTCATCTGTCTTCCCTCCTCTCTTACAACCCTTTCCGCCTCATCTTCCAGCCCCACATCTTTCAATGCAGGCACCCCATTAGAGTTTAATAAAGTGCACTCTGGAATTACGCTCCTAGGGATTGGATTCCAGCTCTACTACAGACAGGCAGCGCAAACTTGGGCCAGCTGTTTAAAAGCTCTGAAGTTGCTCTGAGGAATACATGAGATCATGCATATAAAACATGTAAAATAGTTCCTGGCAAATAAGTGCTCAATAATTATTAGTATTATCACCCTAATCAACACGTTCAAAGCTTCATATTATCTGATTATCTGCAAGTTCTCCTCCTCCTGGCTCCTCTTGTTAATGATGTTATGATTCTCTCTATGAATCAGGCTCAGAGCATGAGTCATCTTTACTCCTCCTTTTCCTCTCCTTAACCAGATCTGTTGATTGGTCTGCCATGTCTCTTTACTCAGTGGGTCTTGGTCATCTACAGTATCATGATAACCTTCAAGATATCTTCTTGCCTCCATTCATTCTATCTCCACTGAATATATTTCACTATTAGAGTGAATTTCCTACTGTGGTTGTGAACTGGATACTCACTGCCCTTCTCAAAAGCTTTAGAAGTTCCCAGCTACCTTTTAAATGAACTCCAATTCTTTTAATATGAGGAAATTAAGACTACTGATTAACCTCAATATTCTCCTCCAGATCAGCTGCTTATATCATCTAAGGAACCCAATCCAGGTTTACCTGGACACCATTTTCAAATCTGTTCTGAACTTACCTATGCCAAACACTTACCCTTTGTCTAGACCATTTTCCCATGCCATTTTCTCCTGGCAAAATTCTGTGCACTCTCTGAACTAGGCAAGATGACATTTAAACTCAGACAACCCTTTGCCCACCACAACGTTTCATTAATATTTGAATTTAAATATTTTCTCCCTATTGGAAAGAAAGTTCTTCAGGTAAGAACTGTATTTTTCCTGCAGCCATTACACAGAACAGACATCCAATAGTGCTGAATGAATGAGTGAACTAATATATCAATCTCTCTTCAGAGTCTGAGCATAGCTCCTTTGATTAGATTTTCACTTATCAAGCAATGATTCTACCTACTTTTTAAACATTTCCTACCTTAGGCTTTTTTTTTTTTTGTAAGTCACTCAGTCATGGCCGACTCTTTCCAACCCCATGGACTGTAGCCTGCCAGGCTTCTCTGTTCATGGAATTCTCCGGGCAAGAATACTGGAGTAGGTAGCCTTTCCCTTCTCCAGGTTTGCATCAGAGATAAAGCAGACACTTCTTTTAGATTCAAATGAAGGTTAATGATAACCAATAACTAGTTAAAGAAATAAACTAGTGGGGTTATACACTAGTGTGCAATTCCAGAGATGCATAAAGTAAGACTCTACCCAAAACTTTCAAAATCTCACTTTACATTACCCAACCTCTCCCAAGCTATTTCCTTTTCTACATTTCAGCTGGCTTGCAGACTTCTAATTTTCTTACATAACTTCTTCAGCAGATTCCAGTGTTTGGCAATAGGTTTGTTTGCACTTGTGATATCAAGAGCAACAACTGCTCCAAAAATGATGTGGCTTCATTTGTTTTAATTTCAACATCAATTTGAAGCAACTGAAGAACTGAGAACATTTCTTGGCCACATTATTTTGTTTTCATATGTTGTTTTAGCATCAGATTGATTTGTTTCCTAAGAAAAAATATGATGAAATAATTTCTTTCTTACAGGTTTGGTAAGAAAGTGCTTCTCAGGCAAGGTTTCTTCCTCATATTTTTATCAATCTTTATAAATGGCACTAAGGAGCAAAACCTTCCACAAGATGCTCACACAGTATTCATAAATGGTAATGACTAAATCTGACAGGAGTTTTTGTAATTATGAAGCCAGGATTTTTAGGGTACATATAATTTAGATACCCTGGTACCACTGCACAGGATTCTGACTAAACTTGCTCTCCAGCAATTGGGGTGAGAACACTAGGGAAGTCCAGGGCTCATCAGCAGATAGGATTATTATCGATCACAGCCAGTGTCAAAAATAAAGGCGAGAAGGGAGAAGAAACTGAAGGGGTGGTGCATGAAGGTAATCAGCATGCACTGAGAAGTTATGCTGTGTTCATTTCAATAGATGTGGAAATGAAGAAGTTATCTTCAGCATGCAGATAGTAAGTGCCTGATATGAAGCTGGCATCTGAATGCCACAGCATTTTCACGATATGAAAGCTTTTAAAGATGATAAAGCATTATATTTACTCATCAATGACACACATTATCAACTGGCTACCGGAAAGAAAGAATCCTTTCTTTTGGTCTGAGTTTTATATTTAGACGAGTGCAAATATATTAAATATAGGGCTTCCCAGGTGGCTCAGTGGTAAAGAATACTCCTGCAATGCAGGAGACACAGGTTCAATCCCTGAGTCGGGAAGATCCTTTGCAGAAGGAAACAGCAACCTACTCCAGTATTTTTGCCTGGGAAATCCCATGGACAGAGGAGCCTGGAGGGCTACAGTTCCTGGGGTCACAAGAGAGTAGGATATGACTTAGTGACTAAGCAATAACAACATACAGTCTAATAATGGCTGTCTGAACCAAAGACAGACAGTGGACCAGAACAAACCTCTTTTGCTCCTCTGAGTCGACAGAGTATGACAGAGAGAGAGAAAGAGGGAGGGAGGGAGGGAGAGTGTGTGTATCTGTGTGTGTATAACGGTAAAAGACAGCTTTGTTGCAGTAGGTAAAGGAAGTGGTTGGCATGGGGTGTTGAGGGGAAGAGGAAGAAACAGAAAAGATGGAAAATTAAACTTTAAACTGTATTCCTCTAAGAGATAAATACATGGAAATGACAGGTAGACTATCAACTGTTTTTATGTAAAAAAAAAAAAACAAACCTACAAGCATTTCTTAACTCAAAGAAAGATTATAAAGCCTCACAAAAGTTTTATTTTAGAAAGCAAAACAGTGACATTTAAAACAGGTTCATGCTAATAGGAATAAGGAATTTCTAGTTAGGTAAACTAATTTTCTTTAGTTACCGCGGAAACAAAGATGCTTGCGTTACTTAAGGCCCAAATAAAAAATAATAAAATCAACATGATTAAAATATTTCATTACTTATTAGAATTGTTTAGTATATAATTAAAGATTGCTGGGGAAAACCCCACGGGGATAGAAATTATGTAATTATTTTTTCAAAGACAAGCTGCATGCTAAGTCGCTTCAGTTGTATCTGACTCTTTGCAGCCTTATGGGCTATAGCCGGCCAGGCTCCTCTGTCCGTGGAATTCTCCAGGCAAGAATACTGGAGTGGGTCACCATTTCCTCTTCCAGGGGATCTTTCTGACCCAAGAATTGAACCCGCGTCTCCTGCATTGCAGGTGGATTCTTTACCACAGAGCCACAGGAGAGGCCCCTTTTTCCAAAGACACACCTAATGATAGATCTTGCTTTTAAAACGGTGTATGGAGTTATTCCATTAAAACACACCTGAGGCTTTGGTGGAGCCTACAGTGGCACACAGAGTTCACGTATTTGGCTTTTAGGCTCCTGTAGAGCTGCCATAGGGGGTAGAGGACAAGGCTGCAAACAGTGAGGCAAGGCTGAAAGGCCTCCACAGCTGGAGAGGCACCACTCAGGGTTCCCCTTTCCACCCTACTGACACCTTGACTTCACTAACTGGTTCCAGCATTCTCAATACAAGCTTCAAAACTTTCACCAGAAAGACTGCCAAATCAAAGGACAAGTAACTACAGTACCTACTCATTGGGAACACAGCCAATATTGCATAAAAACTGAAAATGGAGTACAATCATTAAAATTGTATAAAAATAAAATTTAATAAAAAGAAAAAAGACAATTTCAATCTATGGTACATAAATACACAATTATACAGAAATTCATACATAAGCTCTATTTCTTCTTTAAAAAAGTGAATTTCTTCTAACCGAGGGACTGCAATCTCTTCATAAAAAGTGGTTAAAAATAAATTCTTTGAAACAACTTACATAATTGTTCTCCAACTTTCTGGGACAGGGAAAAATCCATATTTTTGCCAGATGGAATCTCAGTCAGTGGCCGCTGCCAATAAATAAGTGCTTGAGCACATTTTCCTGGAATGGGACTCCCTGGGCATGACTCTCTCCCAGTCTCCCTCGGGAGCCCAGATAATAGCGTTTCTGTTCTCACAAAATAAGTCATGCCCCACACAACAGCTGCTACCACACCTGAGATCAGCTGCCTGAGACTGTCCCAGTGACCTTTCACCCTGTTAAACAATATTTCCTGCAGAGGCGAAGCCGACTTCAGCAGGGCTCCCTTTGAGAAATGCCAAAATTATTTACTGTGATATGGTAACTGATTGGTAATCAGTTCTGATTCTGTATCCCTCAGACATAAACTCTTCATCTTTCTGAGACATAGAATACTGAGCATGAGCAAAAAATCTCTCAATGGCAATACACTAGCTGGTAAAATTATTTTATCATAAAGTGGAATGCTTTGCTTTCAAGCAAGCAATAAATGAATAAATGAAAATAAGAAAGAAAATAAGAGGAAATAGAGATCATCTGTATTACCAATAATAGGCCACATTAAAAAAAATCACATAAATAAAGCAAATTAACATAACAAAAGAGAAACAGACTCACAGATACAGAGAACAAATTAGTGGTTACCTGTGGGGAGAGGAAAGGGGGGAAGGGCAAAATAGGAGTAGGGGATTAAGAGATACAAACTTAGGTATAAAATAAGTTAGGAGGAAATATTATACAGCACAGGGAATATAGCCACTATTTTACAATAACTTTAAATGGAGAATAATCTATAAAGATGTGAATTGCTATACTGTACACTTAAATTGTATAACACTGTAAATCAACTGCACCTTAATTAAAAAAAAATTTTAAAATTACAGTAGTGGTGCCTTAAAGTGTCAACATCCCTAGAGCATTTTAAAGGATCTGATTTTTAAAAATTATTTTAAATTCAACACTTCAGAGAATTGACCCACTGCATTAAATAACTGCATATATATCTTCTTTTTCTAGTGCTACTCATGTGTAGAGCATTATTAGAATTCATAAATGAATCAAAAAATTTTTTCCTCATTGAATTTTAGTATGGAGATATAATCTGTCTCTTATACACATCTGAAGATCCTTTGCAGAAGGAAACAGCAACCTACTCCAGTATTTTTGCCTGGGAAATCCCATGGACAGAGGAGCCTGGAGGGCTACAGTAAAATTTTAATAAATTAAGGCCTATACATAAAGTTAATAAAAGCAATGGTCTCCTCCAAATAGGCAATGCAGTTAATTCATTATTTAAAAAGAAAAAATGCATTGAAAAGTGAGTTCTAATTCCATAATAAGTTTCCAAAATGTTGCTTCAGGAAGATAACTCTAAATTTTAAAATAATCCAATTTAAAAAGTCTGGAAACAACCTAGTAAAATATGTTTGGACAAATATGAGTACCTCTAGAAATATTAGCCTAGACTTCAAATCACTCTATATGAAACAGAAAAATGGTAGAGTGTGGCCAAACCAAATGATAACTGAATGGATACTCTGTCATAAAGAGAAGCTTAAATGAGATAATATTGCCTCTCTCTTTTTTGGTGAGCTCACTACCATCACCTGTTGTTTCCCATGCTCCTTACCCCTCCCCGCAGTTAAAATTTGTATTCCTTAATTTCTGAATGGGGGCTTCCCAGGTGGTGCTAGGAGCAAAGAATCTGCCTGCCAGTGCAGGAGATGCCAAAGACACAAGTTCAATCCTGTTCAGTCCCCTGGGCTGGGAAAACCCACTGGAGTAGGAAATGGCAACCCGCTCCAGAATTCTTGCCTGTAAAATCCCATGGACAGAGGAGCCTGGCAGGCTATAGTCTATGGGGCACCTTACCCCTCCCCGCAGTTAAAATTTGTATTCCTTAATTTCTGAATGGGGGCTTCCCAGGTGGTGCTAGGAGCAAAGAATCTGCCTGCCAGTGCAGGAGATGCCAAAGACACAAGTTCAATCCTGTTCAGTCCCCTGGGCTGGGAAAACCCACTGGAGTAGGAAATGGCAACCCGCTCCAGAATTCTTGCCTGTAAAATCCCATGGACAGAGGAGCCTGGCAGGCTATAGTCTATGGGGCTGCTAAGAGTCAGACACAACCGACTGCCTGAATACATACACACACACAGAGTCTTTGGATGACAGCTTTCACAGTAGGTAAAAACTGTTATACAGAACTGATCTTCCCAAAACACCACTGTAATATCACAAAGCTTTAATTGCTTTTCATAGCTTAACAAAGTATAACTGAAATTCTACTCACACACACAAACTGTGGAAAATTCTTCCACATCACCTTCCCTGCCTCCTGAGAAATCTGTATGCAGGTCAACAAGCCACAGTTAGAACCAGACATGAAACAATGGACGGGTTCCAAATTGGGAAAGGAGTATGTCAAGGCTGTATACTGTCACCCTGCTTATTTAACTTATATGGAGAGTACATTATGCGAAATGCTAGACTGGGTGAAGCACAAACTGGAATCAAAATTGCCAGGAGAAATATTAATAACCTCAGATAGGCAGATGACACCATTCTTATGGCAGAAAATAAAGAGGAACTGAAGAGATTCTTGATGAAAGTGAAAGTGAAGTTGCTCATTTGTGTCCCCGACTCTTTGCGATCCCATGGACTGTAGCCTACCAGGCTCCTCCCTCCATGGGATTTTCCAAGCAAGAGTACTGGAGTGGGTTGCCATTTCCTTCTCCAGGGGATCTTCCCAACCCAGCGATCGAACCTGGGTCTCCACAGTGCAGGCGTATGGTTTACCATCTGAGCCACCAGGGAAGCCCTGAAAGTGAAAGAGGAGAGTGAAAACGCTGGCTTAAAACTCAACATTCGAAAACAAAGATCCTGGCATCTGGTCCCATCACTTCATGGCAAATAGAGAGGGAAACAATGGAAACAGTGAGAGACTTAATTTCTTGGGGCTCCAACATCACTGCAGATGGTGACTGCAGCCATGAAATTAAAAGATGATTACTCCTTGGAAGAAAAGTTATGACCAACCTAGACAGCATATTCAAAAGCAGAGACATTACTTTGCTGACAAAGGTCCATCTAGTCAAAGGTGTGGTTTTTCCAGTAGTCATGTATGGATGTGAGAGTTGGACCATAAAGAAGGCTGAGTGCCGAGGAATTGATGCTTTTGAACTGTGGTGTTGGAGAAGACTCTTGAGAGTCCCTTGGACTGCAAGGAAATCAAACCAATCAATCCTAAAGGAAATCAACCCTGAATATTCATTGGAAGGACTGATGCTGAAGCTGAAGCTCCAATACTTTGGCCACCTGATGTGAACTGACTCATTGAAAAGATCCCAATGCTTAAAAAGATTGAAGGCAGGAGGAAAAGGGTATGACAAGGATGAGATGGTTGGATGGCATCACTGCCTCAAGGGACATGAATTTGAGCAAACTCTGGGAGTTGGTGATGGACAGGGAAGCCTGGCGTGCTGCAGTCCATGGGGTCACAGAGAGTCGGACACGACTGTGTGACTGAACTGAACTGATTCACACATATAACAGGGCCCTTCTGCTTCTCCATATCCACATATATTATTATTACCCTCTCCTTCACATGAATGGCGGGTCCAGGTTGACTGAACTGCACATGGCCACAGATGTGCTCTGCTGTCCGTTTGTTCCTGTTCAGGCATTTCTCTTAGCCTGGAAGCCCC
>SJYC01021757.1:0-12039 GCA_006408675.1 Madoqua kirkii | reverse complement strand
AGGAACCCTGCTTCAGAGGGAACAGGAAGAAGAAATCTATATGGAGGCCATTTCTCTATGCTTTGCTTCCGGTTGTGTCCTCCCTTTTTGTCATGGCATGTTATCAGATAACGGGCCAAGATCAGCTCTGAGCTTAGCAAGAATGGGTCCAGGAGGCCACACAGCCCTGCCTTATCTATGCAAGAATTGCTAGTGATTCAATGAGGTTCTGGACTTCCCTTGCGGCTCCTCTGGGGAAGAATTTGCCTGCAATGTGGGAGACCTGGGTTTGATACCTGGGTTGGGAAGATGCTCTGGAGAAGGGAAAGGCCACCTACTCCAGTATTCTGGCCTGGGCAATTCCATGGACTGTATTGTTCATGGGACTGCAAAGAGTTGGGTATGACTGAGTGATCTTCACTTTCACTTTCCATGAGGTTCAGGCAAGCCCTGTGGGGCAGATTTATTGCTAAATAAATTAATAAATAAATGGCTTATTGTAATAAATAGAGTGAATGCCTTTGAAGAGACCCACATGTAGTTTCACAGCACATGACTGCAGTAGAAAAATGGCCAAGGGTTTGGGATACTGACTGGGGTAGACAGCTTTCTTTTTCCATTGAAGATATCCATGAGCTACTTTTGCTCCTTTATTTTAGTGATCTTTGTGGTAACTTTTGTACTTGAAGGTGGAAACTATTAAAGCCCTCCAACCATCTGTGAAAAACATTTTGCTAAGAATTCTGCCACTGGCTGGCTGAGATAAGGATCTAGGCATGTGCTGCGTGATTTATGTGTACAGCTCAAACACTAAAAATTCAAGGAATCTTTAGAAAGGCTCATTCTGTGCATGTACTTGCAAGTATGAAAGAATCTAAGAAGTCATTTGAAATATGTTAGTATTTGAGATGCCAGGGAAATAGAAACAGAAGAAAAACCTTTGAAAATGTAAAATTAAAAAGTATTCTTAGATGCTATCACTGTTACTGTTATAAATATTTAGTGACACCGTGCTACCATGGTTCCAAGAGAGTTACATGAATTAACCCATTTAATTCTTACAACAACCCAAAGAGGCAGGGACTATTATTATCACCATTTCACAGCCGAGGAAACTGAGGCATACTTTGAGTTGTCTGTCCAGTGAGGAAGTGGCAGAGACACAGTTATAACCCAGGGAGCCAGGCCACAAGCCCTGTGCTTACCACTACCCTGTATATTTGTTCATATGTTAAATGCTAAATTACAAGAAAAAAAGGTATTTTTGGATAAAAGTCACATTATATCTCATAATGCAACCCATTTTCCTCTTTTTTTACGGGCATTAGTAATTAAAACTTTCTTTAAATTTATCTCTGTGGCATCCACTTAACTATTCTAGCAATATGATCTTAGGGGAAAGAAATCAGATATGAGGAAACTATTTGGAAAATGTGTTCATCATATTTTTATTTATAATATACTCAAAATAAAATCACTCTAAATAGACAAATTACTATAATAGGTAATTATGGCCCATTTATATGATGAAAGAAAATTTAGTCATTAAAATATCTACAAAGGTTTAATGGGACTGTGAAAAAGTTTTGTTATGATAGAAATACAGTGTGCTATGATATATAAGTGTGAGTTAGCAAATAAAACTGTGTGTAAATGTGTGTGTATACACACATACGTCTAGTTTTCCCTGGTGGCTCAGTGGTAAAGAATCTACCTGTAATGCATGAACCACAGGAGACACGAGGACACGAGTTTGATCCCTGTGTCAGGAAGATCCCCTGGAGGAGGGCATGGCAACCCGCTCCAGTATTCTTGCCTGGAGAATTCCCATGAGCAGAGAATTCTACTGAGCTACAGTCCATAGGGTCGCAGAGTTGGACATGACTAAAGCGACTTAACACAAGCAAGTTCAGTTCAGTTCAGTTGCTCAGTCGTGTCCCACTCTTTGTGACCCAATGAATCACAGCACGCCAGGCCTCCCTGTCCATCACCAACTCCCAGAGTTCACTCAGACTCACGTCCATGGAGTCAGTGATGCCATTGAGCCATCTCATCTTCTGTCGTTCCCTTCTCCTCCTGCCCCCAATCCCTCCCAGCATCAGAGTCTTTTCCAGTGAGTCAACTCTGCATGAGGTGGCCAAAGTACTGGACTTTCAGCTTCAGCATCATTCTTGCCAAAGAAATTCCAGGGCTGATCTCCCATAATACTTGTGTTATCTAGGTATACCATATCTAAAATATACATGAAACAAACTTATCGTTACCAAATGGGATGGTGGAAGGATGGATAAATTAGGAATTTGGGGTTAACATATACACACTACTACATAAAAAATAGATAACAAGTACCTATTATAAAGCACAGGGAAATCTACTCAATATTTTGTAATAACCTGCAAGGCAAAAGAAACTGAAAATGAGTATCTATATATCTGAATCATTTTGCTGTATACCTGAAACTAACACAACGCTGTAAATAAACTGTACTAACAAAATTAAAAACAAACAAAAAATAAAACACACATGAATAAATTTCAAAGGTCCAAAACCAAATTCTGCCTTAATCAGTACTACAAAGCTTTTTAACATGGTGTAATCTTTAAAAAATGGAACAAAGAATCCAGTACCTGAAAAGCATGTCTGTGATGCCACAATCTGATTTACCCTGAAACACTGATGTGACTAAAAGGAAAAGATGTGAAAAAATAGCATTTGTCTTGATATTTATCCATATAAACTCTTGTCACGTGCGGGCACAACAGTGCCCTCTGTGCCATGTGCAAGTGTGGGGTGGGAGCCGTCTGCTCTGAAACTGACTGCTGGCAGGTGAGTTCAGAAACAGGAGGGACTCAGTTTAGTGGATGGGGACCAATCTCTCTGCAACTTGTAGTCCCCTTTCCTTTTATAGTTGATTATTTCCTGATTATTATGCTTCTTTCTAGAAAAGGGATGGGCATGTGAGTCAACTGTAGAAAAATTTGTAACAATTTGGCACACTATTATGAAACTATTATTAATATCTAATTTAAAAAATTTTAAGTCTAACAGACTTTAATGTTTTCGTCTTAGGAGTCACTCTAAGCACTCGTCAGGTGCTGTGCTTGAATTTTGGAATGGTAATCATCAGGTACTTTGAGAGGAGGTTAGAACAGGGCAGAGAATTACACTCAAGGCTCAATGATGAAGGAAAGCTGTGATAGCAGGATGAAAGCAGAAAAGTTAATATTTAACATTTAGACTTTCTAAATAAAGTTCACTGGACCTTCTCAATATCCTTGACCTTTTCTGTCCTGCACTTGTCATTTGTTGAAAGAGGACAAAGCCTCTTCCGTTTTCTTCATGTTCATTAAACTTAGCACCTTCAGAAGAAGAAACAGTGAAATAAGTATCAGGAAACAGATGTTTTGTTCTAATTTTTTTTTATAAAAGGCATTTTTAGCTTAAACATTTTTTAAAGCCTTCTAAATTAGAAAAAATTTTAAAGCCTTTGATTTTGCTCAAAAATGATTTAAACTTTGCTTTTCAGAAGTGAGACTTACTTATTAAACAGCAACTATCAATTCTCCTGATAAATAATTTGATCAGTCTTTTATGAGCCAGCTACAGTGCAAGCCTTTTTATACTGATGGGGTTCTCAAGGCAAGAATACTGAAGTGGATTGCCATTCCCTTCTCTAGTGGACCATATTTTGTCAGACCACATCATTACTTTGCTGAGAAAGGTCTATCTAGTCAAAGCTATAGTTTTTCCAGTAGTCATGTATGGATGTAAGAGTTGGACCATAAAGAAAGCTGAGCACCTAAGAACTGATGCTTTTGAACTGTGATGCTTGAGAAGACTGTTGAGAGTCCCTTGGACTGCAAGGAGATCAAATCAGTCAATCCTAAGGGAAATAAGTCCTGAATAGTCATTGGAAGGACTGATGCTAAAGCTGAAGCTCCAATACTCTGGCCACTTGATGCAAAGAACTGATTCACTGGAAAAGACCCCGATGCTGGGAAAGATTGAAGGCAGGAGGAGAAGGGGACGGCAGAGGATGAGATGGTTGGATGGCATCATCAACTCAATGAACATGAGTTTGAACAAGCTTTGAGAGTTGGTGATGGATAGGGAAGCCTGGCGTGCTGCAGTCCATAGGGTCGCAAAGAGTCGGACATGACTGAGTGACTGAACTGAACTGACAGTGCAGGCTAATTAATGTTCCAGGTTTATTTTTTAAGTAAGTTATTAACATGCTTTAGGAAAATTTGCAAGGTAGCTTCTTGCACATATCTTTTTTCTCTCTTTTTTTTTTTGGTATAAATGGGTCAATGGTAAAATTATAACTAATTAAAATCTCACCTTGATCTAAATTTTAGAGTGAATCCATACTTGGTATAAAATCACCTTAACTAAGTTGGTTAGAAAAATTACTCACATGTGAAAAAACAAAAATTTCACAATATAAAAAGTTCATCTTGAAATGTAATAGATCAGATTAATTATGGTTTCACAGTGTGGCTCAAGTAAGTAACAAACCTCTTAGGACTTGGTTAACTCTTCTCACACCTCCTCTCTCCTCTGTAAAAGCTACAGGCTATCACAGCAGAACTTTTTGTCTGTTTTGTTAATTGCTGTTGCCCGCATCCTAGAGTTGCACTTGGTAAATAGTAGAAGACTGTTAAATACCCCTGTAATGAATAAATGAATAACAGAACAAACTGATAGTATCTACCTTTCTTTCACAAATATTGATACCATAAAGCAGATTAACTCCACTGTGTAAGCATTATTCTTATTTTAAAAGTGCCATCTATATTCAGTTTCAAAATTAAGTCAGTTGAAAAAATAGCTATGGTAAAGAAATGGATAGAATCTAAATATACAGAGCATGAGGATTATTAATGCAACAACAGGGGTGGGAAACTGCATTTAAAAAAAGGACTAAGCAGCCCCGCAGTAGAGCCATCTGGCCTGGGACTTAGGTTCAAGCAAGTCTCATCTTTTAGGGGCTGCTCATAGAGAAATCTGTACATGGCAGTAAGGTGAGCCCTCTCACTAGCATCAACACCGTTCCATCTGCTATTATAAAGTCATTTGTTCAAGTTTCTGACTTAAGGTCTTTCATGAGAAAAAAATTCAGGTGTGTAAATTGAGTAGTTATGGAACTTAAATGTAAGATTTCTACAAATTCTCATTCTATTATTAGTAATATAAAAATCTGCTTTGAAAACTTTGATCATTTATCTCTAATCAAAATCAATGATCAATCAATGGAAATGTTTACCATCCAACCCTAAATGCAATCCTTTGGCCTCAAGTTCTTGTGAACTTAGAGGACAGGATTACACAGGGTGATGGGGCCTTAAAACAAAATGTTCTCTGGATCCTCAGGGATCCAGAGGGATGCTACTGACACTAGATGGAATGCCAGGAAGCAGTGCTTCTTACCCAGGGGTGCACATCAGAATATGCTTTGGAGATTTAAAAAAAGTGGTACACTTGCCAAAATTCATCCTACCACCTGATTTCGCATTCCCACCTCCAAGATCCTAGGCAGGTGAATTTAAAAAAAATCCTTAGAATAACGTATGCTGATTCAGAATTTAAAAAATTATTGAGATGTAAATATTTTCTCTTCAAGGTTCTGAAGGTAAGTGTTAAAAGGAAAAATAAACTTAACATTAAATAACTGAATTGCTTGATTATGGCTGGTCACACAAGTTTCATGTTCATGCAAGAAAAATAGGTGGAATAGTCAGAAATTAAATGACTATTTTAGGATCACTTAGTTTTAAAGCTGATGAAAGTTCTCTTCTAATCCCATCATCCCAGAAATAATGTACAATGATTTCGCATTCCCACCTCCAAGATCCTAGGCAGGTGAATTTAAAAAAAATCCTTAGAATAATGTATGCTGATTCAGAATTTAAAAAATTATTGAGATGTAAATATTTTCTCTTCAAGGTTCTGAAGGTAAGTGTTAAAATGGAAAAATAAACTTAACATTAAATAACTGAATTGCTTGATTATGGCTGGTCACACAAGTTTCATGTTCATGCAAGAAAAATAGGTGGAATAGTCAGAAATTAAATGACTATTTTAGGATCACTTAGTTTTAAAGCTGATGAAAGTTCTCTTCTAATCCCATCATCCCAGAAATAATGTACAAGGGTCACATAACTGAAATGATTTGTCCAGGATTGTACAGAGAATTGGAAACTTGACTATTAAAATCCCCTTTTCCTGACCAAAGTGAAGGTGAGAAATGAAGAAATGAACTGTCAAATTCAGGGCAAACTAAATGATTAATGGAAGTGCAGGGCGGCAACATGCCTTCTGTGGCCTGGTGGGAAAGCAGATGGCAACACCCAGGCAGGGAGCCCTGCACCACGGCTTTGAGGAGCTGTAAGCTAAAGGGTCTTGGCTCTGGAGTGACCTCCGGCAGCCTCATTAACCCTCCTAGCCTGACTTACAGACTGCGCATTTGAAGGAAATCTGTTTTTATAGCTTTGTTTCTTCTGGCTGTGCTGTGTGGCATGCAGGATCTTAGTTCCCTGACCAGGGACTGAACCCATGCTCCCTGTATTGGGAATGCAGTCTTAACTACTGGGATGCCAGGGAAGTCCTGAAATACATTTCTATCTTGTTAAAGTCAATGTTTGGGGGGTTTGTATGCTTAGTCACTCAGTTGTGTCCAACTCTTTGTGACCCCACGGACTGTAACCCTAGTGACACACAGCTGCTAGGGAAATTAGGGAAAGTGGTCTTATGGCTGTGCATCTGTGTACCCAGCCAAGAAAGAGAAGGAGATTAGATATTGGGAGGCCACTGGCAGTCTTGACCACAGACCTAAAGAAATAAAGGAAAGTCTCAGAAGAATGTCTGGAGAGGAGCATTTCAGATGCAGAGCAGTGCAAAGATCCTGGGGAGGAAGCATGATTTGCAGGTCTGAGGAACAGCAAAGCCCACTGTGGCTGAAGACCAATGAGTGAGAAGAGAATAGCAGGATGTGCAGTCACTGAAGCAGCAGAGGGCTCAGACCATGGAGACCTGTGGGCATTTTGGAGACTCTGGTTTTCACCTTGAGGGAGAAAAAACTTTGGTAAAGTGTTGAACAGAGAAGAAACAGGTCTTTCATTTTAAAAGGATCCTTACTGCTACATCAAGAAAAGACTGGTTAGAGTGATTAAAGGAGACCAGCTAGGAAGTAACTGAGAAGTTTGTGGATTGGATCAGGGAGACATTGAGAGAAGACCAGATTCTGGACATGCTTTGAATGTGGAGTCAACACGATCTGGTGATGCCGTGGACAGGAGGAAGGATTCAAGGATGACTCCAAAGGTTTTGGCCTGAGCATTGGAAAAAAGGAACTGCCTTCATGGAGTTGGAAAAGACAGCAGGAGGTACAGATTCTGGTGGGTAAATCAGGAGTTTATAGCCCTGGACATGCTAAAATTGAGATGCACATACGATAGATAAGTGGAGATGTCATGGAGGCAGTTAGATACAGGAGTTAAGAGTTGAGAGGCTTGAATTGCAAATACAAGTTTGGAAATTATCTGTATATAGATGGTATTCAAAAACCAAGTAATTGGAAGAGATCACCTAAAGAGTGAATCTAGACAGAGAAGGGAAGAAGACTAAGAACTGACCTCCAGAGCACTCCAAGGTTAGATGACTAAGGAGTGGACAGTAAAGTACAAGGAAAACCAACAGTGTCCTGAAAGGCAACGGAAAAGGGTCTCAACAAGGAAGGAATAAATTCAGTTACCATATAATCCAGCAATTTGAAAACACTGGTCCACATAAAGACTTGTATGTGAATGCTCGTAGTACCATTACTCACTAGAGTCAAAGAATGGAAACAACTCAAATATCCATCACCAGATGAATGGACAACTAAATGTGTATATCCATTTAATGGTATATTATTCAGCAGTAAAAGGGGATGAAGCAATGATATATGCTATAACAGAGACGAATCTTGAAAACATCACATTCAGTGAAAGAAGGCAGATGCAAAGGAAATATATTGGATTATTCCATTTATATAAAATGTCCAGAACACACACATCTGGAGAGACAAAAAGTAAATCACTGGCTACAAGGGACTGAGTGATGGGAAGTGACTGCAAATGACTATGGGGTTACTTTCTGAAGTGATGAAATGTCTGGGAATTGCATCAGTATGTGAATATATTAAAAATCATTGAATTGAAAATTTATAATTAGCTCAGTTGGTAAAGAATCTGCCTGCAATGCAGGAGACCCTGGTTCGATTCCTGGGTCAGGAAGATCCACTGGAGAAGGGATAAGCCACCCACTCCAGTATTCTCGGGCTTCCTTTGTGGCTCAGCTGGTAAAAAATCCTCCTGCAATGCGGAAGACCTGGACTTGATCCCTGGGTTGGGAAGATCCCCTGGAGAAGGGAAAGGCTACCCACTCCAGGATTCTGGCCTGGAGAATTCCATGGACTGTATAGTCCATGGGGTTGCAAAGAGTTGGACACGACTGAGTGACTTTCACTTTCATGCATTATGGTATACAAATTATATCTCAAAAAGTTGTATTATACATCAAAAAATTACATCTTTAAAAAAGAATGCATGACCAAGTGTATCAAATGTTGCAGGGTGAATAAGATGAAAATTAAGAACTGGCCACTGATTTTTGCAAAGTGGTATCATTTGACAAAACCATTTCATTCTGTAGCAGGACAGATTAGTGTGGGTTACAAAGAGAACAGAGAAGAAGTGAAACAGCAAGCTTATATAAGTCACTGAGGACTTCTGTTGTAAGAAATAGCAGAGCAAATGGGTGACAGTTAAATGATAAGGGGCATGTTGGAGTCAAGGAAGAGGCTCACCCACTCCAGTATTCTCGGGCTTCCTTTGTGGCTCAGCTGGTAAAAAATCCTCCTGCAATGCGGAAGACCTGGACTTGATCCCTGGGTTGGGAAGATCCCCTGGAGAAGGGAAAGGCTACCCACTCCAGGATTCTGGCCTGGAGAATTCCATGGACTGTATAGTCCATGGGGTTGCAAAGAGTTGGACACGACTGAGTGACTTTCACTTTCATGCATTATGGTATACAAATTATATCTCAAAAAGTTGTATTATACATCAAAAAATTACATCTTTAAAAAAGAATGCATGACCAAGTGTATCAAATGTTGCAGGGTGAATAAGATGAAAATTAAGAACTGGCCACTGATTTTTGCAAAGTGGTATCATTTGACAAAACCATTTCATTCTGTAGCAGGACAGATTAGTGTGGGTTACAAAGAGAACAGAGAAGAAGTGAAACAGCAAGCTTATATAAGTCACTGAGGACTTCTGTTGTAAGAAATAGCAGAGCAAATGGGTGACAGTTAAATGATAAGGGGCATGTTGGAGTCAAGGAAGAGGCTGAAAGTGTTAGTCGCTCAGTCATCCATCTGAGGCACCAGAGAAGCTCTCAAAAGGAGAGGTCCTCCCTCACCCCACCCCCCCAACTAAGTTTGGAAATACAGCATATTTCTGCACTAATGGGATTGATTTGGTAGAGAAACAAAAAACCCTGACGATCCCAGAAGGAAGGCGGGAGTAGAGGGTATGGGATCTTAGCCACAGGGGAGGGCTGCTCTAGGAGAGAAGCAAACAGGCACATCTCCTGTGAGGGGAAGGAAGGCGAGAACACGCACAAGTGCGGAACGTGGATGGAGGTGAGGACAGGCGGACACCACACTCTCTTTTGATGTCCTCAAATGGAAGTAAGGTCATCATCTGAGAGTGAACGATGAGAAGAGGGATGTTGTAGGTTAAGGACAAAGGAGAAGGTATACAACAGTGTTTAAAAGGGAGTAAATGAAAGGACCGGAGAGAGCAGTTGGACTGCCAGCAAAATGAAGGCCCCTTTGAGGACGGGAGTCACACATTTAAAGTGAGACATCAGGCCCAGAATTAGTAGACGAAAGGTAACAACAAAGATCAGGGTAGGATTAAATAAACCAGAGGCTAAAAAGACAACTAAAAACAAAACTAAGAACTAGATTTTAGAAAAAATAAGCAAAACAGATAAATTTTTAGCTAGATTCACAATGAAAAAAAAGAGAGAGGATTCAAATCAACAGAAGTGAAGGAGGAAGTGTTACAAATGATACTACAGAAATATCATAGGTTACTAAGAACAGTTATATGCTAACAAACTGGAGAACCTAGAAGAAACAGATAAATTCCTAGAAGTAATCTACCAAGACTTGATTCAAGACTGAAGAAACAAATTCTGAACAGACCAGTTACTCGTAAAGGAACTGAATCAGTAATCAGAATATTCTGAACAAACAAAAGTCCAGAACCAGATAGTTTCACTGATAGAGTCCACTAAACATTCGAAGAACTAATACTAAATCTCAAACTCTTACAAAAAGGAAAAGAAAAGCCAACACTTCCAGATTCATTTTATAGGTCAGTAAACCCTGATACCAACCAGATATGGACACTAGAAGAAAAGAAAATTACAGGCCAATATTCTTAATGATAATTACAATTTATAATTTAACAGAGCACATCATGCAAAACACCAGGCTGGATGAAGCTCAAGCTGGAAACAAGATTGCTCGGAGAAATATCAATAACCTCAGATATGCAGAAAACACAAGGTGAAAGAGGAATGTGAAAAAGTTGGTTTAAAACTCAACATTCAGAAAATGAAGTTCACGGCATCTGGCCCCATCACTTCATGGCAAATAGATGGGGAAACAATGGAAACCGTGACAGACTTTATTTTCTTTGGCTCCAAAATCACTGTGGCTGGTGACTTCAGCCATGAAATTAAAAGATGCCTTCTCCTTGGAAGAAAAGCTATGACAAACCTAGACAGATATATCACTTTAATGACAAAGGTCGGTATAGTCAAAGCTATGGTTTTTCCAGTAGTCATGTACAGATATGAGAGCTGAACCATAAAGAAGGCTGAGTGCTGAAGAATTGATGCTTTTGAACTGTGGCGTTGGAGAAGATTCTTGAGTCCCTTGAACTTCAGGGAGATCCAACCAGTCTATCCTAAAGGAAATCCATCCTGAATATTCATTGGAAGGACTGATGCTGAAGCTGAAGTTCCAATATTTTGGCTATCTAATGTGAAGAGCTGATTCATTGGCAAAGACCCTGATGCTAGGAAAGACTGAAGGCAGGAGGAGAAGGGAAAACAGAGCATGAGACTGTTGGATGGCATCACTGATTCAGTGGACATGAGTTTGAGCAAAATCCAGGAAAGAGTGAAGGACAGGGAAGCCTGGTGTGCTGCAGTCCATGGGATTGCAAAGAGCTGGACACAATTGAGCAACTGAACAAGTAGTCCTTAATGAACACTGTTGTTTAGTTGCTAAGTTGTGTCCAGCTCTTATGTGATCCCATGGACTGCAGCCCATCAGGCTCCTCTGTCCATTGGATTTCCCTGGCAAGAAGTGGAGAGGCTTGCCATTTCCTTCTCTGAGGCATCTTGACCCAGGGATCAAATTAGAGTCACCTGCATTGCATGCAGATTCTTTACCACTGAGCCACCTGGGAAGCTTAATGAACACACATGCAAAAACTCTCAACAAAATATTAGCAATGATACATTAAATTAAAAAATATGTTAAGAGGATCACATACTATAATCACATGGGATTGAATCCAGGGATGTAGTGATGATTCAATAACAGAAAATCAATAAATGTGAAACAATGTATTAACAAAATGAAGGATAAAAATCATAATCTTCTCAATAAAGAAAAAGCTTTGTCAAAAATTCAACCTACAGTCAAGAAAAAAAAAAGACTCAATAAAATGGGTATAAAGAGAATGCAATTCAACATAATAGAAGTCATATATGATCAGGCCACAGTTAACATGATACTCAACAGTGAAAAGCTTAAAGCTTTTCCTCTGAGATCAGGAAAAAGACAATGATAGCCACTCCTGTGACTTTTTGTCAACACAGTGTTGGAAGTCCTAGCTAGAGCAATTCAGTTCAGTTCAGCAGCTCAGTGGTGTCCGACTCTTTGCAACCCCATGAACCACAGCATGCCAGACCTCCCTGTTATCGCCAACTCCC
>SJYC01021754.1:0-13086 GCA_006408675.1 Madoqua kirkii | reverse complement strand
GGCTGAGCGCCGAAGAATTGATGCTTTTGAACTGTGGTGTTGGAGAAGACTCTTGAGAGTCCCTTGGACTGCAAGGAGATCCAACCAGTCCATTCTGAAGGAGATCAACCCTGGGATTTCTTTGGAAGGAATGATGTTAAAGCTGAAACTCCAGTACTTTGGCCACCCCATGCGAAGAGTTGACTCATTGGAAAAATCTCTGATGCTTGGAGGGTTTGGGGGCAGGAGGAGAAGGGGACGACCGAGGATGAGATGGCTGGATGGCATCATGGACTCAATGGACATGAGTCTGAGTGAACTCCAGGAGATGGTGATGAACAGGGAGGCCTTGCGTGTTGCGATTCATGGGGTCGCAAAGAGTCAGACTCAGCGACTGAATTGAACTGAAACATAAATATTATTGTAGTTTTCTTTATCTAAAGCTTCTCTTGTGACTCAGACAGTGAAGAATCTGCCTGCAATGTGGGAGACCCAGGTTCAATCCCTGGGTCAGGATGATCCCCTGGAGCGGGAAACGGCAACCCACTCCAGCATTCTTGCTTGGGAACTCCGTGGACAGAGGAGCCTGGCAGGCGACAGCTCATGGGGTCAGACACGCCTGAGCGACTGTCGCTCTCCAGCGGTTTCTCATTTTTCTTGGCAAAATGCCCCAATTCTCAACAGCCTACAAAACCCTTCTTCAGCCTCAGGTGAAGGTGCTCCCTGCTGCTCTCAGCGGCCCTCAGCCTCCCCGCAAGCAGCCTCGCCTCAGTAGTCTCTCCCTAGGTCCTTCCTTGCCACATGTTGCTACAATGTTTAAAAATTCTCTACCCTCAACCTCCCTTCCTTCCTCACCTGCTTTCACTCCTATTTGGTCTCAGAAGAGATGTAACCTCCTTTAAGAGTTCTTCCCTGGATGCATCCCTTTGAAACAGCTACAGGCTGTCAGTGCATGCATGCTATATTCCCTCCTAGCAATTCACTTAATTTGCAACTAAACATTTGAGTTAGTCTCTGTTCCTCACTCGATTGAAAACTCCACTACCAAGTTTAAAATCTAAGTGCCTATCTTCTAGTTCAGTGCCTGTCATAATGTAGACAATTATTATTTTGAAGAGATAAAGAAATGACGCAAGCCAAAACAATAGAGGCTAAATGTCTGGTAAAGACAAAGAGAAGCAATAATCAAAACAGACGTGACTCAGCATGAAAAGACCAAAAGGACTAACCTCAGAAGGTGAGCAAAATTCAGAATACGTAAGCAAAATCACTATGGGCCAAGATAAAATAGCACTACTTGCAATACTATGCATAATTCATGTATTTACATTCTTTTGATTATGCCAGTTTTCAGAACTCAAGATTAAACTGAGACTTTGGCAGTATAAATTATGCTTCCATCCTGAGCTTGTGATCTAAAGAAACTATTTCTCTATGCTTCTTTATTCCCTAAGAACAGGTAACAATTATGTCATGAAAATTTACTGTAAATGATGAACATTTAAAGGGGAAATAGTTTGAAAAGTATAGCATTATCATACTGTAATATGAATGAAATGGGAGAATAAAAAACAACTCTGCCTAGTATCAGACCAGCATCATTTAAAAAAAATAATGTAATACAGAATTTTTCTCACTGGTGATTCTGTTCTAAAATCTATTCAGTAGACCATATGCAGATTAATCTTAATATACACTTATGTCTGGTCCCCTCACTTCTTTTATCACAAACCTTCATTGCTAGTATTTTTAATACACAATTAATTCCCATAGCTTCTTAAGAAAGACACTAAGATTGCAACTGAGAGCTAAATGGATAAGTACATTGAAATGCAAGATACCAAAAGAGGAAATGTAAACAACAGTAAGCCTGTATACAGAAATATGGGATTCCCAGGTGGCACTAGTGGTGAAGAACCCATCTGCCAATGCAGCAGACATAAGAGACACAAGCTCGATCCCTGGGTCAAGAAGATCCACTGGAGGAGGCCGTGGCAATCCACTCCAGTATTCCTGCCTGAAGAATCCCATGGACAGAGGAACCTGTCAAGCTACAGTCCACAGCATCGCAAACAGTCATACATGATTGAAGCCACTTTGCATGCATACAAGCGGAAAGACACGGAATTTCATTAGCAATATATGAAGTAAGCAATTTAGAACAAAGTCTTAGTTTTAGTCCTTTTGGCTCATAGACAAAAATTAAGTCATAATACCTAATGCTGATGAGGATGTATGCAATTGGCACTCTCCTATTTTCCAGTGGCTGTGTAAATTTTTATAACTCTTTAGTAAAAATTTAACTTAGCAATAGGTTTTAAGGGCCATAAAAATATTTTTATCTTTTGAACTGGTAAATCTACTTTTAGCAGTCTATCCTAAAGACATAATTCTTGCTAAGAAATAAACTTGTGCTGGAAAGTGTTTAACTCACAGTATTTATAATCACGGAAAACCTGAAATACAATAATGTGAGAATTATTATCACTGTTATTATGAAGTCTGTACTAACAAAGAAAATGCTTATAAAATATATTAAGGGAGAGTAGTAGAAAATAAAATTGCTTATATATTTTTCAAATCCATTCACATATATGTAAGAAAAGGGGCAAAAATTATTTACTAAAATTCTAATAGTGATTATATTAATAGAAGTAGAGAGGGAGGAGCTAGATTTTTGCTATTTTCCTTTACTGTTTTTTTCAATGTAATTTTGCTTTTTTAATGAAACAAAAGAAATCTTCAGTGGCTCCCCACTATGTTTAAAAAGGTTAAATTTATGAGTGCCATCTCCTATTCAAGGTCCTCTTCGGTTCACCTCTGCTTTCACTGGAATCTTGCTCCCTAGTTGCATCCCTCCCTTACCGTGTTCCCGCCCAGTGAGTCCAACAGTGGTACTCATTTTAAGTTTACTTAGTTGAGTAGACTTTTTCTTTTCTTTTTGAACATTTCCTGACCCACTCTCTGTGGGATGGAGATATATTTTAGGTGATGCAATGTGGAACTTTTAAGAAAAGTTCTCTTCCCATAAAAAGATTGTTTATGAAACCAATAACCTATTTGATTTGGAAATAGAAAGCTCTATACTAGTATCACTATCACTACACCAGTAATTTTTTTTTTTTATTTTGTGGGCAGAAGAGTAATTCATTTTATTTCCAAGGTACCATATATATCAAAATAGGAAGTAAAGTTGCTTCAATTAATCAGTTTAAAGGAGTTGAGTTATATTTCACATCTAGAATTTTGTTCTCTTATTTAATATTCATTCCATTAAAATTTTAAGAGGCAAAGCAAACAAACATTCAATATTGATTTTTGAATATAATAACTAGGTAAAGCTAAGGACAGGATTAGAAGAACTGAGGTAGTATTTATTGATGGTTTTAAGAAACTTCTTTTGCATTTATGGTTATTCAATGCCTATAAATTCTGGGTATGAGAGGCCTTAACAAACAAGTACATTTTACATCTGCATCTGATAGTGTGAAACAATAAATAAATATTTATTACATTGAGGAAAAAGTCCAAACTTTGTGGCCTAATATGAAAATTAACCTATAATTTTCCATAGCAATATCCACAGTATTGGTAAGGTTGTTGGATCCCTAGGATACCCCTCTAAAGCCTATCTTTACATTGAGAATTATCTTATTACATTGAGAGTTTGGTAGGACAGTCTGAGAAAGTCCTGTATCCTAACAGTTTAGTTGCATATAGAATGGTTTTCAGAATGGCTGATGAGAATATGAAGTCATGCGCAACAAGACACCTTTACACACAAGACATGTCCAGTGTGGATAACTGAGAAGAGCTGCTGTCGTCATGGAGAAAATAAAGTCACTACAGAAACAGTTCAGAGCTTTTGCACTTAAGAAGGACTCTAAGTTATGGGTAAAGAAATTTTTTAAAAATGAAGAAAAAAGGTAACCACAAGGCCCTGTGTCCTAGGCAGTACATCAATTACTTAGTAAACTTTAATTCTCACAACTTCTGTGCCATGGAGGCAGAATAATGCAATACACCATGAAGGACTATAGAAATGGGAGAGGCGCTATGAGGGTAAAGAGTTTGACCTCTAGGTTCAAATATATCTGGCCCTTATTAACCATACAACCTTGGGAAGATTAACTAGCTTCCCTTAAGCTTCCATCTTCTCATGTATAAGGAAAGAAGAAAAATGAAGGTATTGGTAAGTACTATTAAGCTAGTAGTAGAAGTGCTGGTCACTTACTTGTATCTGACTCTTTTCGATCCCACCAACTGCCCGCCAGTCTCCTGTGTCCATAGGATTCTCCAGGCAAGAATCCTGGAGTGGACTGTCATTCCCTTCTCCAGAAGGTTTTTCTGATGCAGGGGTCGAACCCAGGTATTCTGCATTGCAGGCAGATTTTTTTGCCGTCTGAGCTATAGGGAAGTCCTTCATCTATAAAGAAAGAAGAAAAATGAAGATATTGGTAAGTACTGTTAAAGTTTCTTCCCAGCACATAATAGAATTGTATTTCCTGTTTTCATTGTGAGTGGGTGATGCAACATGATTAGTTCTGGCTAAATGAGTTATGACCGGAAGCGAAGAAATATTTTTGAGTCAAGGAAAGAGGAGACTGGCAGGCTACAGTCCATGGGGTTGCAAAGAGTCGGACACAACTCTTTGTGACTTAGCATGCATGCATGCAAGGCATTTAACTGTCAGTGCAAGATCCCACAGAATTCTTTTTCCTCTGGCACCACAATGGCCACATTTGAGAGGGGTTACTCTGCCAGAAAAGATCCTCAAGTAACCAGAATAAACAGAGCCCACTTGTCAATCTAAATTGGACAGGTAGCATGAGCAAGAAATAAATGTAGTTCTAAGCCACTAGGATTATGGGATTGCTTTATTACGGAAGTGTAACCTAGGCAATATAGATTGATAAAGGCAATTTTTATCTTACAGTGTCATGACAGTTTAATAAAGTAGTATCAGAAGTATTTTTCACAGTATCTAGCAAACAGTTCCCAGGTGGCTCTAGTGGTAAAGAACCTGCCTGCCAATGCAGGAGAACTAAGAGACGCTGGTTCGATCCCTGGGTTGGGAAGATCCCCCTGAGGAGGAAATGGCAACCCACTCCCATATTCTTGCCTGGAAAACCCCATGGACAGAGAAATCTGGCAGGCCACAGTCCATGGGGTCACAAGGAGTCAGACACTACTAAAGTCACTTAGCAACAGCAAACAGTAAATACTCAAAAAGTGACATCTATGAGATGATTATTATACATTATTATCTTTTATAAGTTAGAATACTGAGGTTGTAAAATCTTCTGTAATGTGCCTCAGGCCACACTGCTGTTGAGTGAAAGAGTTGCTTCTGTAACATGTACAGCCAAAGATCTGTTTATTTTTAAAGTCATCTCACTCTCCTCTTGTCATCAAACCTGGCCAAAACAAGTCCCTCTAATAATTATTACCTTTTTGTTCATACATGTGCCTTTTTTGTTATTGTTCTAAAACCCTCTTTCTGATACACAAAAATTTGACTTAACCTCTATTTCTTCCACAAAGTCAACTGGAATCAACATAATTGCAGACAGTCCATTGTACTTATTTGAAACATAATTTCACGTGATTTTATAAGACAGCTGTGTATGGCACAGGGTATAAAGAAAGGAAACTGCATTTCCCAGAACCCTTTGCCAGTAGGATTCTGGTTAATTTCTCTAAGGAGGAATTCCCATGAGCTTTGAAGGCAGAGGAGAAAAAAACATACTTTGAGGATTTTAACTGCCTCATGGAAATGACTGAAAGCAAACTGATTGGATGTTAATCATGTTTTTACATTTGGAGGGAATTTACTATAAATCTTGCCTCCCACCACAGCAAAAGAATCAACAAACCACTACCATTACTACAAAAAAATATCAGGCCAAGCTAAAGAAGTCTTCACTGTGCAAGAGGTAAAACAATTCCTGAGAGACCAAACTTTCATGAACAGGAGGCAAGCTGTAGTTTAAGGAAGATATAATCACTGCATTCACTAACAGGGGAGTAATGACAAGGAGGAAATTCTAAAAGGTGAAGGCAGCTTTCAGAGAGAAAAAGGAAATGTAATTCCTGCACGTGTATGCGTGTGTCCTGCAGTGAGAGTGAGACTGATTAGTACAAACACTACTGTCTGTACATGGGATGGATGTGTGTGGAGGGAAGGACAATTTGTCTTTTAATTTCACAGAGTCTCAGAACAAGGAAAACCATGTCTAGACATGACGAAGCATTGATGTGTCTCCTAGATATTTTGGAGATTGAGTTGGTTATCATGACTGGCTTGTTCTTTGGATTTTCATCCATGCAGAAGGACTGAGTGTGTCTTCTGTAGGGTAAGAGAAATGGAAAAAAAAAAGTATTTGGCAAACAGAAGGGCATGCTGTAGAAAGAACAATGTTATGTACTCATCGATTCCTAGTTCATCTTTCTTTTCCTGGGCACACTGGAAAACTACATTTACAGACTCCCACAAATGTTACTGAGTTCTGGAATGTGAGTAGAAAGGACAGGAGTTGCTTCAGTTGCTAAGGCGGTTAAGTATCTATGAACTCGAACACATTTTTTTTTTCTTTTTCACTCCTGAGATTAGAAGCCACCTTTTAGATGACATAGTTGAAAGATGGAAGCAGCCTGAGACCTGAATCACTGTTTGGACATTTCTACCTATAAATCCTCCTCCAGCTGCATTGAACTGTGCAGGAAGTGAGAAATAAACTTTATAAATGAAGTTGTTAATATTATGGGGCTGTTACAAAAGTTGTCACTAATGATTGTGATCGGACTGGTCATACTTATTGAACAGGACAAACCAGGGGAAATTGGAACAAAAAGGTCAGTGAGATCTTTAGGGCTAATAAGCAATCATGGCAATTAGGTTAAGATTTGGTTGTTTGCCAAATACGACAGTAAACTCAAACGTAGATCTGAGATCAGAAAACCGGTCCGGCATAGTGATGTCTGAATTTAGTTGCTAGTATATATGTCTGGGCTCCAGTTCCTTCAGGTAAGAAATAGAGTCTTTTTAACTTTGCATCCCAGGAACACAGTGCAGAAGAGATGAGATGAAATGTCCAAAGTGAGCGTGAGCTTCAGGCTGTTTCTCAAAGCAGAGCGGATATGCAAGAGGAGATCATTTTGGTTGTAGAAAGTTAGCGAGCAAGTATTTAGACCTAGACTTAGGAAGCTGGGTTCTCAGGACCAGTGAGAGCAGGCCAGCTATGCTCTGCATGCCACAGCAGTGCTAATCAAGAGACATTTCACAGAGGTCCCTCCATTCCTTGGCCTGGGGTCACAGCAGGTTATAACATCTGATGGAAAGAGGCTAAGTATAGAGGTTACATTAGCCAAGTTATTAGATTAAGAGATTATGCAGTTACACTCAGATATACCATATTTGTATTATCTTTTAAAATGACTATTTAACTTTGTATTACTTTTTACTTGATAACATATGTATGCAACTTAGCATGCATGCATATATATGTTTTAAAATATCATAAAACATAGGAGAATACTATCCAAATAACAGAATCTATATGTCATTAATCATAAAGAGATCCCAGGAATTCCTCAAATAGATTAGTGATGATTTATGAACCTAAAGAATATGCTTGCAAAAAATGAGAGATTCAATCATAGATATAACTAGTAATAAATGAACAAAGGTATTCACTTTTCAAAATTTTACACTACTTAGCACTGAAGAGATAGGTTTGCAAGTGATTTCTCGAGATAATGAAAGGGGCAAAGAGAATTTTATTATCCAGCACCTATATAAGGGAGATGGAAAAATATAGAACATTTTCGATCTGGTAAAATAAACATATATCTGTATGTACAAGCATATGGGGGCAGGCAAAGTAGATGGGAAATTATTAGATGAAAAGCTCTAAAGGAACAAATCAGGAAAAGAAACAAAGCCCAGAATCTTAAATTCCAGAAATAATTGTTTTTAGTGGTTACTGAACTCTTTCCACAGGAAGATGTACTAAATTTTATTAGATTTTTATAAGCACAAATTTGCTATAATCACACACACAAATGACACTGCTTTTATATGATATAAAATTTAAAAACTGATTGATTTATTGGTTCTTAATTATTTTTTAAGGGTTCGCTATGTCCTGGCATTGTGAAAGTGTTACCAAAATAAAAGGAAGGAAGAAAATTACATGATGCTAAAAGAATTCTCTAATGTAATAAAGACATTCGACACATCAGAAGAGGCCATTAATAAGCAAAGCAAATGTATTTTAAAAAACTGGTCATTAAGCTTCAGTATCACATCACAGAAAACATATTTAAAATATATGTCTGTGGAGGAAAAAGTGATAGACATTAAGAAAAAAGATCTACCTTAAGAATAATAGATACAGAGTAAATAGTAACAGAGGTTGATAAATCAGGGAAACAAATACAATAGAGAATCAGCAAAACTAAAACCTGCAGTCTAAGAAAACAAACAAATTTCTAGCAATCCTAATCAAAAGCAAACATAACAGCAAAAATGAAAAAAGATGACAGATAACGATTTTGTAAAGACTACAGTAAAGATTTTAAAAATAAGAGGAAACATTAAAATGTTTATGCTGATTAATTAAAAGAGACTATTTTCTAGAAAATATAACATCAAAAAACTAAAAATAGAACTACTATATGATCCAGCAATTCTACTTCTGAGTATATACCCTAAGAAAATAAAAACACTAATTTGAAAAGATACATGCACCTTAGCATTCATAGCAGCATTATTTACAATAGCCAAGACATGGAAACAACCTAAGAGCCCTTCAACAGATGAATGGATAAAGATGTGTGCACACACATGCACACGCACCTATGACGGAATACTATTCAACCATAATAAAGAATGAACTCTCGCCATCTGTAACATGGATGGACCTAAAGAGTATTATGCTTAATGAAATAAGTCATACGGAAAAGACAAATACTCTCATCACTTGTATGTGGAATCTAAAAAATAAATGAATAAATATAACAAAATGGAAACAGACTCACAGATATAGAGAACAAACTAGTGGTTACTAGTGGGGAGAGGGAAGGGGAGGGAAGAAAGCTGTGGATAGGGGATTAAGAGGTACAAACTACTACACATAAAATAAATATACTACAAGGACATATTGTTCAGCACAAGGAATA
Source organism: Madoqua kirkii (assembly GCA_006408675.1). NCBI lineage: Eukaryota > Metazoa > Chordata > Mammalia > Artiodactyla > Bovidae > Madoqua > Madoqua kirkii. The sequence goes on along the minus strand of SJYC01021754.1, from coordinate 3,924 downwards.
TAGCCAACATTTTATAATACCTTTATGGATAGACTACAATCTATACAACTTTTGAATTACTATATTATGTACCTGGAAGTAATATACTATTAGAAATCAGCTATATTTTAATAAAAAACTAATAATTAAGAATTAACAAAAACATGGATAGGAATACAAGCCCAAAATAAATTGAATAAGCAGCTAAAATACAACCTGCCAAACAAATTTAAAAAGCAAAAGAAAATTTAAAACACATAAATCAGTAAACCTCACTAGACCCAGACATGTTTATAGATATATTCTATCAAATAATGAAGGCACTGATAATCCTCATCTTAAATTGTTTCACAGAGTAGAAAATATTCTCCTCAGTCCATTTGATTAGGCTAGCACAACCTTTATATCAAAAATAGATTAAACAAAACATTTTATTAACTTAGATGTAAAAATACTAAGTAAAAATCAGTTATCCAAAATTTTCAAGGTATTTAAAAACATGTATCAAGGTCAGGTTCAGAATTGGTTTTTTTCCACTGAAGCACTGTTGCTTTAAGATTAGAAAATCAATGAATATAACTCTCCACAATAAACGAATATGGGAGAAAAACCAGGCAATGATAGCAACAGATGTGAAGGAAACATTTGCTAAAATTTAACATTCACTTAAAATAAAATTCTTAGCAAAACATGTTTATAAAACATACCTACCAAGCACTGAAAGCAAACATCATAAAGCTAATGACTGTATGTATGAAGAAAAACACATATGAAAACATACGGACACTAATTACTTCCATGTGAAACAAAAAACAAGAAGCAAATAATTTACATGTTCATTTTCAAGATTTTATCAGAGGTCTGCTATGTGCCTGGTATTGTGAAAGAATGACCCCCATCCCTCACCTCCCCAAAACAAAAAGAAAAATGCCATGATAATATATAAAAACCAAGTGTAGAAACTTTCCCTTAGGAAGCAATGCAAGAAGGCATGCTATCATCATTTCTATTTAACCTTATACTGGCAGTCCTGGAACACAGTACGAGAGAAAAGAAATTAAATGATAAGAGGCTTGAAAGGGAATAAACAGTTCTCATTATTTCCAGATGATATGACTGTCTACAAAGGAAGTCAAAGAGAATTGCTCAACAAAATATTAGAACTAATAAAAATTTGACAAGATTTTCAGATAAAAAGTCAACAATAAAAATCAGTTGCAACACTAAACATCAGCAACAAAGTTTGAAGATATAATAAGTACTCCATTTATGATATCTACAAAAAGGAGATCTAGAATAAAAATTATAACTTGGGGAATAGTTAGAAGAAAATTATAATTTTTAAAAAATCAAAGACATTAAAGAGGATCTGAGTAAGTAGCAAGTTACAAGATGGTCATGGATAGAATACCATGTTCATGAAATTAATTCACTTTAAATGCTAAGTAAAATTTCTCATAAAACTTGACAATGTTTAATTGCAAAAGCAAAGGACCAAGAATGGAAAAGATTATTTTCAAGAAGAAAACTTTGAAATATATACTACCAGATATCATTAAGACATTGGGATAATGGAATAAAAGAAACACATAGAAAAAGCAACAAATAATACAGTATAGAAACAGACATAAAATATTTGACATATAATGGAAATACTATTTCAAAAAGTAGACAAAAGATGAACTGTTAAACAAATACACTCAGTTGACTGATTTTCATCTATAAAATGAGGATCTTACTTTAAGCTATACACAAAATTCAATTTCAAATGAACTAAGGCCTATACACATGCAAAGCAAACTTTAAAACTTTTGGAAAATAATAAAAAGATTTTTGAACTGACCTCAAAGTAGGTGAGGATTTCTTAAACAAGACGTAAAAAAAGCACAAAACCCCAAAACTGATGATCTGAGTCCACTGAAACAAAAAGCTTTCAAACATTAAAAGACACTATATTCAATATGGAAAAAAAACCCCACAGAAAATTGGGTGGATGTATTTGGAATACATATAACTGACAATAGACAGCAAACTCTCATAAATCATTAAGAAAAAATTAAAACAACCAAATAGCAAAATTTGCAATAGTAGGAGAAACAGCACATAGATTAATAATAAAAAATATGATCAAAGCTTAATAAACATATGGAAACATAAACACATGAAAAACACACTGCCCATGTGGTAGACTATATTACAGTGAAGGTACAAATTAACTCAGAAATCTCAGTGGTGTAACAAACCAGAGGTTTGTGTTTAAGTCATGACACAGATCCAGTGCAAGTAGTCAGGCAGCTCCGTAGACGTATGTTCCACTGTCTAGTTAACGTACTATGCTGCTGCTGCTAAGTCGCTTCAGTCGTGTCTGATTTTGTGTGACCCCATAGATGGCAGCCCACCAGGCTCCCCCGTCCCTGGGATTCTCCAGGCAAGAACACTGGAGTGGGTTGCCAATTTAAAACTTTTGGAAAATAATAAAAAGATTTTTGAACTGACCTCAAAGTAGGTGAGGATTTCTTAAACAAGACGTAAAAAAAGCACAAAACCCCAAAACTGATGATCTGAGTCCACTGAAACAAAAAGCTTTCAAACATTAAAAGACACTATATTCAATATGAAAAAAAAACCCACAGAAAATTGGGTGGATGTATTTGGAATACATATAACTGACAATAGACAGCAAACTCTCATAAATCATTAAGAAAAAATTAAAACAACCAAATAGCAAAATTTGCAATAGTAGGAGAAACAGCACATAGATTAATAATAAAAAATATGATCAAAGCTTAATAAACATATGGAAACATAAACACATGAAAAACACACTGCCCATGTGGTAGACTATATTACAGTGAAGGTACAAATTAACTCAGAAATCTCAGTGGTGTAACAAACCAGAGGTTTGTGTTTAAGTCATGACACAGATCCAGTGCAAGTAGTCAGGCAGCTCCGTAGACGTATGTTCCACTGTCTAGTTAACGTACTATGCTGCTGCTGCTAAGTCGCTTCAGTCGTGTCTGATTTTGTGTGACCCCATAGATGGCAGCCCACCAGGCTCCCCCGTCCCTGGGATTCTCCAGGCAAGAACACTGGAGTGGGTTGCCATTTCCTTCTCCAATGCATGAAAGTGAAAAGTGAAAGTGAAGTCGCTCAGTCGTGTCCGACTCTTTGTGACCCCATAGACTGCACTCTACCAGGCTCCTCCGTCCATGGGATTTTCCAGGCAAGAGTACTGGAGTGGGGTGTCATCGCTTGAGAAAGGGCTGAAAAAGCCTTTGAGAGTTGTCATACTGCTCACAGCCTATTGTCAAAAGTGGTTGGCTGGCCTCACCTACCTGCAATGGGGCTGGGAAATGGAGAAACACAAGATATTCAATGAAAAACAATTGTCTCTGTGATGACAAGAAATTAGAGAAATTCAAACTAAGGCAATTGCAAGTTGTTTCCTACACTCATTTGATTGGGGGAAATGACCACAAGAACTCTGATACTGCCAAGGATTTGAGAGAATGTGAAAAATGGAAAACAGTCACACACAGCCGCTGAGCATGCAAACTGGCCCATTTTAAGAGTACTTGTAATACCTGGACAAAGATGTACCTACATATGATCCTATTTCTATAGGAGCAAAAGGTATCATGTTAAAATTACTCACTTAAAATGGATCTGTAATAGCAAAATACTGAAAGTCATCTAAATATTGGAGACAACCTAAGTAGAAAAATCTAGAATATCGAAGTAAACTGCATTATATATTCTTACTGAAAGTGAACATTGATAGGACACATTTTATTGAACACGAAAAAGAAAACTGCAGAAGGTGATAGACTGCACATTTTAATATACAACTGTAAAACCTACAAAATTATATAATCTATTATATATACATACAGGCATTCAGTTAATCTATAATAACATGTGTTGAATTGTAAACAATTTCAAAAC